>CAJNDS010002270.1:492434-528890 GCA_905221605.1 Symbiodinium natans | reverse complement strand
TGGTGTGTGTGTGTGTGCTGTGTGTGTGTGTGTGTGTTGTGTGTGTGTGTGTGTTGTGTGTGTGTGTGTGTGTGTGTGTGTGTTGTGTGTGTGTGTGGTGTGTTGTGTGTGTGTGTGTTGTGTGTGTGTGGTGTGTGTGTTGTGTGTGTGGTGTGTGTGTGGTGTGTGTGTGTGGTGTGTGTGTGTGGTGTGTGTGTGCGTGTGTGTGTGTGTGTCTGTGTGTGTGTGTGTGTGTGTGTGTGTGTGTGTGTGTGTGTGTGTGTGTGTGTGTGTGTGTGTGTGTGTGTGTGTGTGTTTTGTTTTAAAGGTGCTCTTGTGTTGTCCTTGTTCAGACGCACTGCTCTTTGCCTCCTTCTGCGTTTGTGTTGCTTTTGATCCAGCATTTGCCTCTCTTTTTGAGGTGTTCCTCTTTTCTCCTATGCCTGGGCAGAAGGTAAAACTTCGTCCGCTACCTTGGTTTTATTTCCGTTTTCATTGTTCTTTGCGTCCTTTGTCGTTTCTCTGGGTTTTGATCAAGCATTTGCCTGTGTTTTTGAGGTGTTCTTCTTTTGTCCTGTGCCTGGGTGGAGATAGAGGTCCGTCACCTTGTTGCTTTTATTTCCGTTTGCATTGCTGTTTGCAAGCTTGTTCGTGTTTCTTGGCAGAGCATTTGCCTATGTTTTTGGGCTGTTCTCCTTTTGTTATGCCTGGGTAGGAGAGAAACTCCATGACCTATTTTGCTGGTATTTCTGATTTCATTGTTCTTTGCCTGCTTCTGCATTTGTGTTGACATTTGTTCCAGCATTTGCCTCTCTTTTTGAGGTGTTCCTCTTTTCTCCTATGCCTGGGCAGGACATATGCCTGGGCAGGAGGTAAACCTCCGTCCGCTACTTTGGTTTTATGTCCGTTTTCATTGTTCTTTGCGTCCTTTGTCGTTTCTCTGGGTTTTGATCAAGCATTTGCCCGTGTTTTTGAGGTGTTCTTCTTTTGTCCTATGCCTGGGTGGGAGATAGAACTCCGTCACCTACATTGCTTTTATTTCCGTTTGCATTGCTGTTTGCATGCTTGTTCGTGTTTTTTGGCATAGCATTTGCCTATGTTTTTGGGCTGTTCTCCTTTTAATTTGTTCTGCCTGAGTAGGAGAGAAACTCCGTGACCTATTTTGCTTGTATTTCTTTCTGATTTCATTGCTCTTTGCCTCCTTCTGCGTTTGTGTTGCTTTTGATCCAGCATTTGCCTCTCTTTTTGAGGTGTTCCTCTTTTCTCCTATGCCTGGGCAGGAGGTAAAACTCCGTCCGCTACCTTGGTTTTATTTCCGTTTTCATTCTTTGCGTCCTTTGTCGTTTCTCTGGGTTTTGATCAAGCGTTTGCCTGTGTTTTTGAGGTGTTCTTCTTTTGTCCTATGCCTGGGCGGGAGATAGAACTCCGTCACCTACATTGCTTTTATTTCCGTTTGCATTGCTGTTTGCACATTTGTTCTGCCTGAGTAGGAGAGAAACTCCGTGACCTATTTTGCTTGTATTTCTGATTTCATTGCTCTTTGCCTCCTTCTGCGTTTGTGTTGCTTTTGATCCAGCATTTGCCTCTCTTTTTGAGGCGTTCCTCTTTTCTCCTATGCCTGGGCAGGAGGTAAAACTCCGTCCGCTACCTTGGATTTATTTCCGTTTTCATTCTTTGCGTCCTTTGTCGTTTCTCTGGGTTTTGATCAAGCATTTGCCTGTGTTTTTGAGGTGTTCTTCTTTTGTCCTATGCCTGGGTGGGAGAAAGAACTCCGTCACCTACGTTGCTTTTATTTCCGTTTGCATTGCTGTTTGCATGCTTGTTCGTGTTTTTTGGCATAGCATTTGCCTATGTTTTTGAGCTGTTCTCCTTTTAATTTGTTCTGCCTGAGTAGGAGAGAAACTCCGTGACCTATTTTGCTTGTATTTCTGATTTCATTGTTCTTTGCGTGCTTCTTCGTTTCTGTTGTCTTTGCTCCATCGTTTGCCTATGTTTTTGAGGTGTTCGTCATGTCGGGCGTGTGACCCCAACCAACCCGCTTCGTGAACCTCGCGCGCCGTTTGAAGCCTCGCTTCCAAACGCTCTTCTGACCGACCCCTGGCTCGCAATCCAAACTTTGCCGTTGTGCTGCTCGCAAGGCTAAATGCCCTGGATTAGCCGAAGGATTTGAGCCATGGGGGCCCTTCTAAGGGAGCATAGGGCACCGGGATTCGGTGGAATTTGGAATCTGCCCACTTTGACGCTTAGAACAAAGCAAAAAAGGCCCGACTCAACAGGACGTATAGAACAACGCAAAACGCAAGTTTTAAAACTTCCTCCTCCGCCGGTCTTTGGGTCGGTCGCCCGCTTCTCCCACCCTCCGCCGGTCCTTGGGTCGGTCGCCCTGTTTTTGCAGGATCCGCGTTGGTTCTCGGGGTGCCGGTTGCCCCGGGGGGTCCTTGGGTCCCCCTCCCGTGGGCCTTTATGCAAGCACATGGGGACAGATTCTAAATTCATCTAGGTTTTTCTAGTTGGGGGGGCTGCCCTGCTTGGTCCCTTCCTGGGACCCTGCAGGGGCCCCACAAAACTGATACGGAGTTACAGGTAAACTTAACAAATTTGTATTTTTCTTTCCTCGCTCACTTGCCCGCAGCCGCCTCAAGGGTCAGGAATCCTATCAGAGTGCCCAGCCTAGGTATGCACAGTAGGACACTCTGAGGCTGTACAGTCTGTACATGAACGAAGCCATGCCGCCAAACACCCACACCACCCGAACCCCACATCACCCCAACCACCCACATGACCCGAACCACCAAGACCGCCCCAAGCCACCCGCCCCCTGAGCCACCCACGCTGACGAGCCGCCATCCGCACCGCCCGCCACCAGTGTGAAGGCCCCCCCCCTCTCCCAAAAGGCTGCGAACTAGCCCTAAACCCTAAACCCTCATAGCGTCATCCCTGCAAAGGGCGCCCAAATCCTCCAACTACCCCAAGCTGCCCAAGCCGAAGCCACCCAAGAAACTCCCTAAGCCCTGAGGCACCCTAAAATGGCGGGGGGTGGGGTCGGCGGCACTGGCGGTAGCCATTAAATAAACTTTCGGCTTCGTCGGGGGCTTGGCGTGTTGCTGAAGATGCGGGCGGACCAGTTGACGAAGGGCGAGGGTGTGGCATTGTCCTTGAGTGTAGCGTGGAAGCTGCTAGAGGGCATAATGGAGACAATGAGCCACCGGGGCACCCGCATCGCGATGATGAGATGACGGGGTGGGACCCGAGTGGAGAGAAGTCTCAACGAACGGCATAATCCTGAACCCAAAAATTGTTGAAAGTCGAGACGTAAGTCCTGTTGCTCAAGAGCAGGCCGACGCTTGTACCCGTAGTTGCTGTGAGCGTGACTGTGTTGTTTGCAGCAAGTTGCTTGTGAAGCTTGACAGTGCGTGCTCGGTTGCAACGTTTGCAGAGGCACCGCTTGAGTTGTCTGCCGCGCCAGACTTGTCGTTGAACGAGCCGTGTTGCGGTGCTGCGGTGTTTGAGAGTTGTAGAGCTCGCTCTGTTGAGCTCCATGTGCAGTTGGTTTTCGACGTTTTTCGGCCAAAGAGCCTTGATGATGCGCCAGACAGAGCGTGTGACAAGGAGGCCTGCGAGGACACCATCCTTTCTGAGTTGCTTGTGAAGCGCGAAGAGCTAGAGTGTGAGTTGTGTGCCTTGAGCTTGCGTGGCGAGAGTTCGGTTGTAGTCTGCGTGTGCGAAACATCCTGTCCGGAAATTCTTGATGAGGACGCAGTCCAAGAGGGCACGCTGGAGCAGGTGCTGCAGACAAAGATCATACCGAGCTGGCAATTTCTTCGATGCTTCGAAGTGTGGCAGCAAACAGTACTCACTAAGTGCCTGTCCCTCACTAACGACTAAGGTTGTTCAAGTACGACATGCGCATGAATGCCCCAGGACAGTGATACTGACAGTCTGTCTTTGCTTAGCTATTGCGGCTGAGGACCAGGACAGGGTTCGTAGCAGTAAAGAGTGGTCGTTTTTGCTGTGTGTTTTGCTGCAAATCTCAATCACGTCCATTGCTGTTTGGGAAGCACTCAAGGCTTGTTTGAGGGCAGTGTTTCGTCAAGCCGAGGATCTCCTCAGGCCGAGACGCCAAGCCCCAGAAACTGTAGAGCTTTTCATTCCTGAACAGCCCGAAGATGAGTGTGAAGGCCCAGATCTTGATGAGGCCCCCAGGCGAAGGTTCCCGAAAGTAGCGCAGCAGGCGAATGATGTAGAGCCTCAAGGCCGCCCTATCGCATTTGCCTTTGCTGATGATTTTCAGGTGTTTGTGCCAGGCCCAGCAATCGCACACGCGAAACCGCCTGAGCCTATGCTAAGAGCTCTAGTAGACGCCCAGCCTAGAGGTCCTTTTTCAAGCGAGGCCCCTACAGCTCGGCTTCCCACCTGTTCCGCCCTACGTCCTCAGGGTAGGCTGGCCCGCCCCCACGCTGCAGCCAACTATGAGAGGGAAATGCGGCGCCCGAGGACTTCATCGTGAGCATCAGTGGCGTGGACGCACAGAGCTGGAGGTTGATGTGAACCTTTTGCTGCCAGGTCCAATATGAAGTGTGTGTGGACTTTTGCTTCCTCTTGCCGGGGACACACCCCAGGCCGGAGTGGAGCATACAGAGACCATCTTCAACGGAGCATTTTGCTTCCTTGAGGCTAAACATGATTCATTCCGGAAAAGCATCCCACGCCGCAGGATGCAGTGAAAGCCGTTTCGAAGCTCTTTGCCTCCCACCATACAGTTGGTGACGTGTCACCAAGGGGGAGCGCGAGTGAGTAAGAAGCCAGTTGGATTACCATGTCTGCAACATGTCGGCTTAGGTCTACAGGAGCCCAAGCCACAAGCAGAGTGTCTTTTTAAGAAATCATCATGTATAGTGTACAGTACTATTAAAGACGTCATAGGACACAGACTCCTATCAGAACGTGTCTTGTTGTTTGTTGTGTTGTTCCTGCTTGGTGGAAAAGAGAGCCCTGCGTAACCCCGCTGTGGAGCTTCTTGCCCACGCGAGACCCTAAACCCTAAACCCTAAACCCTAAACCCCGAACCCTAAACAATGGCCCGGGCAGGGCTCTGGGGTGTCCCAGGAACAGACAACCTAGGCACTATTCGGAATCCTAGGTATCGCATCCTACTTGAAGGTTCATGGGTAGCTAACCCTAAACCCTAAACCCAGTCCTGCACGAGCAAAAACAAGATGCCCTTGAAGGCCTTCAGCTCATTCACCACGGATGGCCACAGTACCCCAACGGAAGCAGAGAACTTTTGGACAAAGGCATACACACTGTGCAGTATACTCAATGAAGGTCGCGCCATGAGCCCGCAAAACGTCAAATGTCTAACGTCCTGCCTGAGCATCGCCCTCGACGGAGAAGTCCTTCGACTGCACGACGAACCTTCCAGAGGCGTCTATTTGAGATGCGGCTTCGAAGCTTGTCTCCCTCAACTGTGCATCCGAGGGCTTCCACTTCACCACTAGATATCTCGCTCGCATGTAGCTCAAGGCCCAGGCCATTGAACTTCTTCGAAACACTAAACCCTCAGGGAGTTTTTTGCTTATGTGCCCTTTCAGGTTTCCAGAGCTTGCCGGGTTTCTTGGGCTTAAAGCATCGCTAGGGTGTCATGCCTCGGGATATCCCCCCCTATACTAGCAGTCCTTAATCAAGATGATAATACCCCCCAATCAAAACCCCTATTCAGGACTGTTAGTATAAGGGGGAGCATGCAAAGGCGGCCGAGGAGTACTTGGAGGTTCATGGTACTTGTGAGCCAATTATAAACTGTACTTGTAACCCACTTCTAAGCCCCTTAAGGGCCCTAAAAGGGCTATAAGTACAGTAACCCACTTCTAAACCCCTTAAGGGCCCTAATATGGCTATAAGTACAGTTCTAGGTACAGTTCTAATTGGTTAGTAAGTACCATGAACCTCCAAGCAGGATTGGAAGCCTCGGCCCTTTGCAGGGCTCATCAGGCGGGAAAGACTCAGATTGCACTAGGTTGCCCAGTAACCCAGGATTAAACAGGGTGCCCTTTTTTTGCTTGAAGTGATAAGGGAACCTAAACCCCCAAGAAGGGGAATGAGGGCACTACTGCACATCCTGGCTGTCCTCTTTCGCGGCAGGGCGAAGCAGAATGCCTTGCCTGCGCACAGGGCCAACCCTACAAAGCCCGCAAGTAAAGCCCCCAAGATCTGCTCCTTCACTTTCGGACGCCCACATCCTAAGCCCCTTAACCCATTAGACCTTGCATCATGCCCTAGGAAACCCATACGCAACTCCCCCAAATCCTGACCCTTGGAACCTAGACCTTACGCTCTCTGCCCTACATTGTAGTTCTCCCCAAAAAGGACCATAACCTACTATTTGCTTAATGATCCCCGTGTTGCCCGTATAGGCTCACCTGACGGACTTTTCATGCTCCACCTCGTACTCCCCTCCAGTGCACGAGAAAAGACTTTCCAATTCCAGCAGCAATGCAGCTTCGAGAGTGTTCCTCCCGACGGTGGAAGCCTTCAAACAGCCGTATGGACGAACACACTCACGAAGCATACCAACATTGTTACTGCGTACAAAGCGAGCTGAATACTACTAAACCTCAAACCCCAAACCCCAAACCCCAAACCCTAAACCCTAAACCCTAAACCCTAAACCCTAAATTCGAAAAAAAGTAGTAACCGCCGGCTTGGCAGGTATTCCTGGAGGACGCAATCCCAGAGGACCTATCCATCGGAGTGCCGAGCCTAAAAAGATCTTGCAAGGGTTTAGGGTTTAGGGTTTAGGGTTTGGGGTTCGTAAGGTGGGTTCTGGGTATTTCAATAGGGTTGCTAGGAGATTCTAAGTAGACGCACAAGGTGTAAAAAGCGAACCCTTGCGGTGCAGTCCCCGTGGCCTGCTTCCGCGACAGCTCGGGCCTTCGGCCGTCGCCGTCGCAGCAGCCGCTTGGCCACCTCGGGAGGTTCTGGGTTAAGGGTTTAGGGTTTAAGGTTAGGGTTTACGGCTTAGGGTTCCCCAAAGCTGCTGCAGTTCTGTTGACTTTCGCTCATCCCACACAAAACACCACAAAACCCTGAGCCGTAGACCGTAGACCCTGAGACCTGCGCCGTCTAAACAGCTGGCCAAAGGCACTCTCTGCAACCTCCTGGCCGCCTCATCCTGTCAAGCAAGGGCCCCGCCATGAACAACACAGGCTTACAGGGTTTGCAGGGGTTACCGGGGCCACAGGGCGTATGGGGTTTGTAACGCCTCTGAAAAACAGAGTTTCGAACCGAAGGAGCCACGGGACCAGGGGACCCAGGGGTCTGCCACACCTTGAAAAGCAACGGTGTGGCTCCACACCGAGAACCAGAACCCGCCCTAAACCCTGAACCCTGAACCCTAAACCAACCCTAAACCCTAAACCCTAAACCCTAAACCCTGAACCCTGAACCCTGAACCCTGAACCCTGAACCCTGAACCCTGAACCCTGCTGCAGCACTTCTGTCCGCCTGCTCTGATGCGGCGGCCATGGCGGTCGCTTCTGACCTCTACGGCTGGAGGGTGTAAGGTGTGAACATGAGCCCCAAAGCCCCTAAAACTCACCCGCGTCCAGGCTTTAGGGCTTCGGGGTATCTCATCAAGGCTGCCTGGGTCGGCCAACTTGTAACCTAAGCGTAAGAGATAGTGTAAAGACAGCCTTCATCGCACATGTGCATTCCGCAGCTGTTCTTTCATGTTATACCACCGGGGGGCTTTAGGGGGGTGGTGTTTCGGCTTAGGTGCTTTAAACCCTTAAACCCTTAAGCCCCGAATGCAAAGCACGTCGGGGGTAGGCGCCTTCTTTGCCAGAGCAAGCCATGCTAGCCACTCCATGCGCGTCGCCCGTGAAGGCTGAGACCGGAATCCTAAACGCAAGATCCTTTTGCTTCAGGTCCTTAGGGTTCGGGGCCCAAGGTCCTTTCAAGCGCAGGGGGCACTCCCACAAGAAAAACAAGGGCTTCTTATGTGGACTTCGGGCAACCATCGACCCGAAACCCTAAACCCTAAACCCTAAACCCTGAACCCTGAACCCTAAACCTTCAGGGTCTCGGGGGGTCGACTCCGATGCAACGGTGGCAGCGTCTCATGCGCGATGAAAGGCTCGAGAGCCGACAAGGGAAGGGGGTGGAGGGTTTTAGGGTTGAGGGTTTTTAGGGTTTAGGGTTGAGGGTCTAGGGTTTAGGGTTGAGGGTTCAAGGTTTAGGGTTTGGGGCCGTTTAGGGTTCAGGGTTTAGGATTTGCAGAGTTTATAGGTGCGGGGTTTAGGCTTCTGCTTAGAAAGTTCTCTGAGGTCGGGTCTGTTGTTAGGGCCGCTATAAAACTCTCAACAAACAAGGGTGCCCTTCTGTGCTTCTTATTGCTCCTGAATGGGGACGGGGAGTGTAGAGGGCGCGCGCCTTGACCTTGACCCCTTGAACCCAAACCCCAAACCCCAAACCCCGGTTTCATGATGCTGGAAGACAACATCGACAAGCTTGAAAAACTCCCAGCTCACCAGGATGTCTCGCAGCCCCTGTGTGAATTCACTTTACAACAATGTCTTCACACGGTGGTCGTGTGCGTGTGGACCCTGTGCTGCCTAAACCCTGCTCATATAATAAGGGCCCTGACCACCGTGAAGAAGCAAGCGGAGGACTTGATGAGGACACACGATGATTTGGCTGAGGTCAAGTCCGAGCACACAAGTGGGAAGGTGCTAAGGCGGGAGCTTCCTATCTGAAATATACTGTAGCAGCTCAACCCGAAAATCCGAAACCCTATTAAATCCCTAATTTATGAAGCCTTCACCTGCTCTATATATAAGGACGTTGGCGTCTCTAAAAAAGCCCTTTTGCTCCGTGTGATGACCCTGACAAACATGTTTTTTCTTGTCACATTCTGTTTATACTTGAGGGCTGCCAAACTCCATGCGTCGGCTTTTAAGAGTGAACGCCAAATCACACAAGTGCCGCAACGTTCTGGGTTCAAGGCGGCGTAGCAAACTCAAACAAGGAGCCAGCGCGGGATCAGATAACATCCCTCTGCACTCTGAACCCGGGCTCTAGGGAGCAGGGCAACAACTTCCAGATGCGCAGATTACATTCCATGGCGCCGAAGCACAAAACAGCAGAGTCTGCAACTTCGCAGCCGTAAGAAGTGTGGCAGGGCGAAACCCTACAAGCTAAGGGGGGGAATGGTGGAAATGGCCGGAATGAAAGAAGATCTAGTGCTGGCGGAAAAGGGGGGAATGGTGGAAATGGTGAAAATGACGGGCGCCGATCGACTACCTCGACCTCCGCAGCTTCCTTGATGAGCGCGTCCGCGCACCCAGGGCAGGGCTTCGGGATTTTCTCGTCTCTCTACTTGTATCTCTTTCACCTGCGCGCTCACGCAAGGCGTTTTTCCGGAGGGCTTTTGTAGGAGGCTCTACGCCTCTACGCCTCTCTATAACACTACACAAGGGGTACATGCTGAGCACATAGGTTTAAGGCTATAGGATTGGGCCTCAAAGGCCACACCTGGCCATAGACTTTAAACAACAGCCTCGGAAAAAAAAAAAAAAAAAAACCTGGAAAAAACACCTGAAACCCACCTCCAAAAAAGCTGAAATGCACACGATGTTCTGAAGGGTCAGTTTCGGGGATTGGGATTCAGGGCTTACGGCTGTAGGACTGGGGTGCGTAATGACAAGTGGAAGCAATGGACGGATGTAGGGCAAGCGTGTTCTGGGTGTGAACACGCGCGCAAAGCCTCAGTTCGTGAACTCTTTGATGTAGATAGAATGTGGTGCACATAGGGAAGGACGATGCGCAGCACATGCAAACCTGAAACACCCGTCGAGGGTCGAGGGTTTTTGGGCTGTGGGGTTTGGGGTTTAGGGCTTAGGGTTGTCAAGGTTTTGTGGGTTTTCCCTTGGGTTTACAGGGTTTGTTTCGGGTTGTCGGTTTGAGTGTTTAGGGTTTTTGGGGTTAGGGCTTCGGTTTTCGGGTTTAGGGCATAGGGTATAGGGTTTGGGTGAAGGTTTTGGGTTTATGGCATAGGATAATTTCTTGGGTTTGGGTGAGGGGGGGGATTCGGTCGGTGTCAGAAGCCAGTCTCGAACTTGGTGCAGATGGTCTTGGCGACCAGCGCAAAGGCTGCGCGGACGAACTTGGTGGGCTAAGGGCCTTAGGGTTTAGGGTTCGTTTGTTTGTCTTGCTTGCTTGACATTATGCCTGACCTTCGTGTTTCACCACACAGCACGAAATCAACACATCATCCCCCCCCCCCCCCAAGCTAGTCCACTTCAGCGGATTTCCCGAGGGCCATCTTGCAGGGGTTCTGCTGAGGCCCGAGACCCCCCAGCACTGCCCGAAAAAGGCAAGCTGTGCCGATTTTTTTTGTCCCAAACTCGCCGGTTTTAAGCCAGTGGCATCTGCGCAAAGTCGGATGACCGGCAACCTTTGTGCCACAGAGCCGCCGCACTACCCGCCCCAATGGCCCTGGGTAGGATAAGGGGGATCCTTAAAAGGGATCCCTTCTGAACACGCTTAGGGATCTTATTCAGAGGGTCTATATACCCAAAAAGTCCCCCTAATCCTATCCCCTGAATGGTCCATGCCCTAAAGACCAAAGAGAAGGCACGTATGGAGGGTCTGCGTGTTCCTTGCCACTGTCCCGCTACCGCTTTAGGGACGGCTACGAGGGTGCGGGAGCTCTCCCACTTGTCCAAAGCAGCGCTCAACCCATCGCTCCGAGCTGTGCGAACACAGAAACGAAATGCGCTCTACTACTCCTCCAAAAATTAAAACTATTCATCCTGATAAGGGCGCAATAGGGATGTTTGTCTTTCATTTGTCTGTTGAGGGTTCTTAAGCAACTAGTAGTCTATGACAGTTCCGTTTCAAGCACTCGGAGCAAAGCATCGACCTACCAGCACCACCTGTGAAGAGTCAGTCAGAAATCCACAACATTGTACAAGGCTGAGTTTCAGTGCACCGCATGGAGTGTCAAAAAACTCAACAAACCAGCTTCTGCAGCAGGGTTTAGGGTTTAGGGAAGTTTAGGGTTTAGGGAAAGTCACGTCCCTTCATGATGTAGCGGGTCTGCTTCAGACTCTGCCACTCCTTCTGGCTGGGCAGGAGATGGCTTCGGCACTCGCTCACCATGGCGAGATGAGCTGCCTGCTCGATTCGGGGGCTGACGAAACTAGAGGGCCCATAATATCGACCCCCCAAGCAGTAGGATTCCTTTATGATAAGGACCCCAATAAGGTAGCCCCTAGTCTCAGAAACCCCCATTTTCGTGGGTTCAGTGTGCATCCGACACTTCCCCCCTCTCCACCTCGTCGCATCAGGTCAGAAAGAAGCGCCCGGTGGCCTGGCAATTGATTGGTTTAGGGTTTAGGGTTTAGGGTTTAGGGTTTAGGGTTTAGGGTTTAGGGTTTAGGGTTTAGGGTTTAGGGTTTAGGGTTTAGGGTTTAGGGCTTAGGGCTTAGGGTTTAGGGTGTAGCACGGGTCAGCTGAACGCAATAGTGTGAAGACATGTCCACCCCAAGGCCACCCAATCACAACTCACTGCGGGAGCCAGCCCGAGCCAAGCCAAGCATTCACAACTCGCACATCGAACAGTTCAGAGGACATTTCGGTTAGAAGACTGAGAATGCTTGGGACGTTTGCGATTGGCTAAAGAGCCACCCCCCCCCCCCCCCCCCCCCCCCCTCAGGTTTTTGCGCAGGGGACGGTCTGGGCCGAAGGGCCCCCCGATAGAAAATTCCAGCTGTCAGGGCCTCCGAGGCCTCCCAGGGCTCCCTCCGGGACTTTCGGCTCCCAGGTCCAGATCCGTTTAAAGGCAAAGGACTCTCCCCCCAACATTTTAGGGTTCTAAAATATCTAAAGTGACTATGCTAGGCGACTCTAGATTGGCGACCCCTCAGGGGTGCGGTTGGCAGGCTCTGCAGCCCAGCAGAGCCTGCCCTGGTCTCGCTGAGCACTCGACACCCGCCTGCCCCAATAGAGCTTTAGGGTTTAGGGCGGGCTGCAGCCTTCCTTCTTCAATTAGGGTTTGGTTTGCTCTCTGTCTTAAACAAGGCCTAGGGTTTTTGTTGGCGGGGTTTTCGTGTTTGGGGTAGGGTTTGTTTTTGATATGTATTTGTATGCAAAAGTAAAAAATGTTCTTCCTTCTGAGGGTAATCTAGGGTTTTCTCTTATTTTCGGGCGGGGGTTCTTAAGCAAACAGTAGGTTTAGGGCTCAGGGTTTAGTGGTTAAAGCGGTTCGGGGCTTAATCAAGGTGTAGGGGCTTTAGTGGGTTTAGGGTTGAACATAGACTTGAACTGCTCCCTGACAGCCTTCCTCCATGTACAACAAACTCCCAGCAGGTTCCCCGCGCGAACATGTCGTAACCATCCCAAGAGAACGGGAGGTGGGGGTTCTGAATTTTAAAGCCTGGGGCGGGGGGGGGGGGAGATGAATAAACCCTAAACCCTAAACCCTAAACCCCAAACCCGGCACCGAGACAGGTGGTGCAAGCAATGGACTTTGCCTCGTGCCAGTACCAGGGCCGATCGTCGTCCCCCAGGTACTTGCACCTGGCACAAAGTTGCGCGGGTTTTGAACCCTAAACCCTAAACCCTAAACCCTAAACCCTAAACCCCAAACCCTAAACCCTAAACCCTAACTAACGTCGTCAGTTGGTTCGTTGGTGCGCTCTTATAACCTCTGCAGTGTGGATCATGCTGGCGCATTTATGTTTTGGGGTTGCTGAGGCTCCTGGTAGTTGGGGGTTGGTTTACGGTTTATTTCAACCCCCCCCCCCCCCCCCCCCCCCCCGCCCCCCCCTCCCGGTGGTCACCCCAATGTCAGGTCAGGGATGCTTTAAGCATTTTTGAAGCAAGTGCTTAGGGTTTAGGGTTGCCAAACTCAAACCAACCCTAAACCCTAAACCCCTAAACCCTAAACCCTAAACCCCTAAACCCCAACTTCCTCCCAAACTATGCCGGTATGGCCAACCGCTGCTGCGGTCGCCCTCATTGAAACACTCCTGCAAGAAAGCAGTGCTTATGGTTTAGGGTTTGCGGGCTTCTCTGAATCTCTGAAAATAGGAGTCTCTTCTAAGGGTCCTGTAAGGAATACAGGGACTGGGAGTTCCTGTTAACGTGCTGACAAGCCCAAAGCCCTGAGCTTTGCTTATCGCGAAGAGTAGCTAAGTTGCCCGGTAAACCTAGGGTTCGACAAGGGTGCCCAGTTTTCTGCTTAAAGGGGTTTATAAGGGAACCTAAACCCCCCCTCCCGCCCCCCCAAAAAAGAATGAGGGTACTGCTGGGCATCTTGGCTTTCTAACCTGGTTGGATTGCTCTTCCGTTGAACGAAACATACACAAATGCAAGTTCTTTGTCGACGTCGGTCCTGTGTTTCTGGATGGAACCACTGCACGCCGCGGCACTCCTTTGGATGGCAGTGAGGATTTGAAGTTGCTGCTGCTGCTGCTGACTGAGGGTTTAGGGTTTAGGGTTTAGGGTTGGGGTTGGGGGTTTAGGGCTTAGTTCTCAAAAACTCAGCAGGGCGACAAGGACAAAGCCGGAGCGCTTCCGGGGCAGCCCTGATGGCCTTGAAGATAAAGCTGAGACGCCCTGGTTCTTAGTAGGGAGTGCCCTATGTGTAGGGTTTAGGGTTTAGGGTTTAGGGTTTAGGGTTTAGGGTTTCGGGTTTAGGGTTTAGGGTGTACCCTTAAAGGGACTATACAGGCCCCTAATCCCTCTGAGTTCATAAGTCCCAAAGCAGAGTACACTTTCAGTTCTACAGGGGATTCTAGGTATCCCCAAAAAGTGTCAAGTGTGCTCATTCAGCTACTAAGTAAACTACGTGAGAGCAAGCCTGGGGGTTCCTTGGGTCTTGCTAAAGTTTCGGGCTTTCACCTCAACCCTAAACCCTAAACCCTGCACCCTACACCCAAAACCCTAAACCCTGACCCCCAGCAGCCCTAAACCCTAAACCCTAAACCCTACACCCTACACCCAAAAACCCAAAACCCAAAACCCTGAACCCCAGCAGTTTGGCGCTCCGACGCCGGCGCGATGTCTTGAGGTCCGCGGACGAAGGCCGGAAACGCCCGGACGGGAACAGGGTTTAGGGTTTAGGGTTTAGGGTTTAGGGTTTAGGGTTTAGGGTTTAGGGTGATGTCTGCGTCTGCCAAGAAGCCGGCAGACTTCACTGCGCTTCACGTTTGACAGTGTTGAGGCAAGTCGCGCTGTGCCCAGAGACTCCAAGATCCCTTAATTAAGGATTATACCTTAAATCATATTAGGGATCCTATTATAATTTTAGGTATCTTCCTTAATTAAAGGCTATTGGAGCCTCTGGGTGCATCGGGGAAAGTCCCGGCTCTTCTCGAATGGCAAGGTGGGCTTCGGGCTTAGGGTTTAATGGGTCTCAGGGACGAAGAGGCCTGCAAACCGTGCCTAAGAGAAGCCTGGACGCCCTGAAAACAGGGCAAGTATACCCAGAATCTACGATGATTTCTGCTGCTTAACTATTTTCAGGTTTGTTCTAGGTATGCCTAGTGCCGTTCGGGGCCAGGACGCGGCCGAGCCCTAAACCCTAAACCCTCAAGCCCCTAGACCCCAATCCCTTGAACCCTCAGCCATTAAACCTCAACCTCCACCTTAAACTTAAACCCTTCCTTAAGCCGTAAACCCTCAAACCTAAGCCCCAAACCCCAAAGCCTACCCCCAACTCGCGATCCGAAATCAAAGCCCTGAGCCCCTTCTGAAGCTCTGCCCAGAGTCACGACTGAAAGCTTAGGGAAAAAGGGTTTAGGGCTAAGGGTTTCGGGGCAAGCAGCTATTTGAAGGGTCATGGGTAGCTTCAAGTGGGGTGAGAAGAAGGATGGCTGCTGCTATTACCCAGTATGGCCTGAATGACGGTACAGATAACCACACGTCCAACTAACTATCCGTGGACGAATAGCCCGCATGAGCCTTCAACCCTAGAGCCCAAACCCTAAACCCCTCAACTCCCAGAAGCATGGACCCAAGCCGGTTGTGGGGTCCTTATGCTAGGAGAGCAAATGACCCCTGTTACTACCCCTAAACCCTAAACCCTAAACCCAAAACCCTAAACACTCCGCAGTGCTGAGGTTTCCGGCCCATCCACTCATCTGCACCGGCTGGGTCTCGGCCTAACTTAGGAACTCTACGCTTGGAGTTTTGAAGGGTTTACGGTTTAGGGTTTGTGGGTTCAGGGCCTGATTTGAGGAACTCTTTGCTTGGAGTTTTGGGGGTTTACGGTGGATTCAGGGCGCTTAGGTTGGGAGTGTTCCATCTGTGAGTGTAGGGTTTAGGGTTTAGGGTTTAGGGTTTAGGGTTTAGGGTTTAGGGTTTAGGGTTTAGGGTTTAGGGTTTAGGGTTTAGGGTTTAGGGTTTAGGGAGAGTTTTTGGGGGGTTTCAGGTCAATCTAGGGGTTCTATTTTGGACCCTTACGGCTGTACACTTGGGTTTTGGGGTTCCTTTCTAAGAATCCCTAAAGGATTCGAAAGGCCACAATTAGGGTTTAGGGTTTAGGGTTTAGGGTTTAGGGTTTAGGGTTTAGGGTATAGGGGATAGGATTAGGGGGACCCTTGGGGATATAGACCCTCTGAATAAGGTCCCTTGTTAAGAGAGCCAGAAGAGGGTTAAGCAGTTGTTCCCTTTTAAGGGTCCCCCTTATCCCACCTAGGAAATTAGGAGTATAGTAAAGGGAACCTTTAGGGGTACAACCTTAGTGCGCTTAGGGCTACCAGTCTTCATCCCCTGAGTCAAGGGGATGAGGAGGGGATCACCAAAGAAGCGCTAACTCTTCTTAGGGTTTATAGGGTTTAGGGTTTAGGGTTTAGGCTTTAGGGTTTAGGGTTTAGGGTTTAGTGGGAGAAACCGCTTCGGGGCAAAAGAATCCTTGACGCCCTAAATTGCAGCCACGATGTCGGTATCACATCACTGAAGCCCTAAACCCTAAACCCTAAACCCTAAACCCTAAACTCTAAACCCTAAACCCTAAACCCTAAACCCTAAACCCTAAACCCTAAACCCCAAACCCCAAACCCTAAACCCTAAACCCTGCAAGCGCCCGGAATGGCACAGTGCAGCCCACGGTGCGCTAGGGGCGTCCGTGGCAGGCCTCAGTTGGGATAGGGAGGTAGGGCTTAGAGGTTTAAGGGTTTAGGGTTTAGGGTTTAGGGGTTTAGGGTTTAGGGTTTAGGGGTTTAGGGTTTAGGGGTTTAGGTTTCGGGGTTTAGGGTTTAGGTTTCGGGGTTTAGGTTTAGGGTTCAGTTGGGAGAGGGAGGGCTCCATGAAGATTTAGGGCTTAGGGGTTTCGGGGTTTAGGGGGTTTAGGGGTTTAGGGTTTAGGGGTTTAGGGGTTTCGGGATGCAGGGGTTTAGGTTCGGGGTTTAGGGATTCAGGGGTTTATGGTTTAGGGGTTTAGGGTTTAGGGGTTTAGGGTTGAAGGTTTAGGGGTTTAGGGTTTAAGGTTTACGGGTTTAAGCGGGTTCAGGGGTTTAGGGTTTTAGAGGTTCAGGGGCGACATAGCGGTGTAGAAGTTCAGGGGGCAGGCGTGGAAGGAATCCTAAAAGATTCCACCCCCTCCCCCCTCCCCTCCCCCCCCAGACCCTCAGCCCTTCCTAAATTTTCAGGGCACGTCCTGAGGCACCAGCGCCAACAAACTGGCTTAAAACGAAAGGTTAGCAGTTGCCTCACCGGACCAGAAAAGCATGTAGCATTTTCCAAAGCCTAGTGTAAACAACTTGTTTCACATGTGGGCCATGCTAATCTTCTCCAATTTTATCGGATGATCCCCGAAGGGAATCCGATTCCGCTCGAAGTTGCCAAACAAGATATCTAAGGAAGCTTAAATTAAACTGAATTGAAGACATATTGGTTGAGGAGATGATAGCTAAATCCTAGACCTCTAGGCCCCTAGACCCTTTCCAGCCTAGGCTTCTGGGGCCTTGGTTCTAGAGTCAAGCCCTCAGGATCTAGGGTATAGCCCCGTAGCCGTAGCCCCGAGGTCTGGATGCCAACCAGATTTGGTTTAGGGTTTAGGGTTTAGGGTTTAGGGTTTAGGGTTTAGGGTTTAGGGTTTAGGGTTTAGGGTTTAGGGTTTAGGGTTTAGGGTTTAGGGTTTAGGGTTTAGGGTTTAGGGTTTAGGGTTTAGGGTTTAAGCCCAAAACCTTGAATCCTAAACCCTATGCCTTGATCCATAAATCTTGAAAACCCGAAAGCCGCCAAGAAAAAACCCAATCCTAAAGCCTAGAACCCTAAATCCTAAACCCCCAAAACCCTTAACCCTAAACCCTGAATCCTAAACCCTAAACCCTAAACCCAAAACCCTAAATCCTAAACCCTAAACCCTAAACCCCGAGCCCCAACACCCAACACCCAAACACCTCATCAAGAGCCTGAGCCCTGAGCCCGTCCGAGCCGACCGCCTCTCCGGACTCCTTCCCAGGAATCTTCGTTGGGGGGGGGGGGGGGGGGGGGGGGAGGGGTTTAGGGTTTAGGGTTTAGGGTTTAGGATTTAGGGTTTAGGGCTTAGGGTTTAGGGTTTAGGATTTAGGGCTTAGGGCTTAGGGTTTAGGGTTTAGGGCTTAGGGTTCAGCAGCTCCAGATCGGGCATTTTCACTCGGACGTGCAGAGCATAGACTTCGACAAAAGCCCACCCGCCCAAAGAATCCCATAGCATGAACAAAAGAAAGGGTCTTCATTCACCCTTTACGTTTCAGTTGCTCACCATTCTTTGGTCCCCCGCAGCCCTGTTAAGCTAGTAACATTGGCCCCCTAAACCCTAAACCCTAAACCCTAAACCCTAAACCCTAAACCCTAAACCCTAAACCCTAAACCCTAAACCCTAAACCTAAAACCCTAAACCCTAAACCCTGAACCCTAAACCCCCCAGGGCCCGGTTGTTGGTCCCGAGAGGGCCCGGAAAGTCAATAGCATTTGAATATACATGCGATGGAGAGGGTTTACTAGTTCATGGTTGGGATCGTATGAAGCATTGTATTTTCTATTCCTTATTGAGTTCTAGTAGCCTTATAAACATAAAATGTTACCCCCCCCCCCCCCGTGTTATGACAAAGTTTAGGGAAGATACCCCGACAACCTGAGCCCCAAAACCCTAAAACCCTCCAACCTAAATCGTCAACAGCAAAGACATGCACAAACCCCCCAAGGCCCCTAAACCCTAAACCCTAAACCCTAAACACCCTAAACCCTAAACACCCTAAACCCTAAACACCCTAAACCCTAAACACCCTACACCCTAAACCCTAAACTCTCAACACCCTAAACCCTAAACCCCCCAAAGCCCCCAAAGCCCTCTCTCCTCCTGCACCTCCCAGGGTGCCGCGTAGTCCTCCGGCTCTGGCACTGCGGGCGCACCTGGGCCTTTCAGCGCTTCAAAGGGCTTGAGGTTTAGGGTTTAGGGTTTAGGGTTTAGGGTTTAGGGTTCAGGGTTCAGGGTTTAGGGCGACTGGACTCTGGGGTTCAGGGTTTAGGGGTTCTTGGATTTAGGGTTTAGGGTTAGTAGGGTTTAAGGTCTGGGGTTTAGGGTTACTAGGGTTTACTAGGGTGTACTAGGGTTTAGTAGGGTTTAGTGGGGTGTAGTTGGGTGTAGTAGGGTTTAGGAAAGAGTTTAGAAGGGTTTAGGGTTTGGGTGGAGTAGGTTTGTGCAGGGTTTAGTAGGGTTTCTTAGGGTGCTTAGTAAGAAACTACAAGGACACAAGTGAGCTTACTATTGTCACTGGGGATTTTGGCGAACGAAACCCACAGTTGATGATTCATAGACTTGGAAATGAAGGTGAAAGGAATGAAACCACCAGACGTGCCAAGATAAGACCCCAGTTTTGGTACTAAGAGGTAGATTGAAGCCCCATGAAAAGGATATTCTCTCCGCGGCTCATTGAAAGATTATGCCAACGTAGACCCGGACCTGTGAGAGACTAGGTGAACCGAGACGTCCGAAAGTGACGACAGTTCGCAACTCGCTTGTAAACCCTAAGCCCTAAGCTCTAAGCCCTAAGCCCTAAAGCCCAAAGCCCTAAGCCCGAAGCCCTAAGCCCCAAGCCCCAAACCTTAAGTGACAACAGCTTCGAGCACAGCGAGCGCAGCAGAGCCTGGCTACCTAGGCGAGAGCGCGATCGAATTTCCCACGAGAATGTGCGCGCAGGCCTCGAGAACCAAAACCATGGTCCACATCTCTGGCGCCGCGTGGCAACATCGACCTACCCCTCGGAACCCTTGATTGTGGGGGAAATCTTCCAGCACCCAAATCCCCAAACCATACATATGTCTTGCAGCAGCTACCCCCAAAACCCTGAACCCTCAACCTAAAACCCCCAAACCCCAAACGCTAAACCCGAAACCCTAAACCCCAAACCCTAAACCCTAAACCCCAAACCCTAAACCCCAAACCCACTCATTCCTGAGAGGCTAGGCAGGGCAAGCTCGTAGCGTCGAAGAGCTTGGCGCCGGCGGGCTGGCGGTGCTCGTTTGTGCCCTGGGCCGAGGCGATCCCAAAGGCCCTGTGAAGGTGTAGGGTTTAGGGTTTAGGGTTTAGGGTTTAGGGTTTAGGGTTTAGGGTTTAGGGTTTAGGGTTTAGGGTTTAGGGTACCCTAAACTCTGAACCCTAGACAGCTTCAGGTTTCCCAAGGCGCTACCTTATCGACGTCTTGAACTTGAAAGTTCATATGTACAGTGTTGTCCGTGCAAAGGTAAAGCTGCCTGACCTAAATTCTTTCAACATCTCTCTAAGCTGTCTTTCTCTGTCTATCTCTCTCTCCCTCTCTCTCTCTCTCTCTCTCTCTTTCATGCAAGGTGAAGACCGAAAACGTGCAGTTCCCACTGCAGCCTTTCGATGAGGCGCACATTGCGTTCCGTGATGTTGCGGCAAATTGCCTTGTCTTGGAACTAGCTGCATTGGCTGACGTCACGGTCGGGTGTGTGGGGCGGACCTACATGCGAGCCAGCCATGGCTGCCCTTCCTGCAGGTCACTGATCCGCTCGATGATCTGCTGGAACCCTAGGACAAAAAATCTCAGTCCTAGAATTCCAAGCGCCCTACGAGCTAACAGGTTTCGCGTCGGCGCCACCGATCAGCGCGGAACCACGGGCGGGTGAGGGAGAGAGCGAGAGAGGGAGAGGGACAGACACTAAACGACATATGCACTATCTAATTTCATGGCTAATAAGTCAGGTAACCCATCTAAGCCCTAAAACCTGGAAACCAGAAATCCACACCCCTTCCAAACTCATGCAACTTTTCAGTACAGCGCCAAGGTGTCCTGCACGGCGGTGCCCAGAATGTCCCTCTGAGCTGCTGTAGGAGCCTATGCGAAGCTGTCAACACCAAACCCGTCATGACAGCAGCTCCGAGTCGGCCATGGCATGCGTTCTCGGAGTGGCTCGGCAGTTTAGGGTTAGGACGCAGTTCGGAACGGCTGTGTCCCAGTTCTGGGAGGCGGGAAGCCGCTGGCGGGGTGGGGCTGCGTCTGAACGGCCTTGGGCGATCTAGGAAAACCTCGAGCTCACGGGCCTGCCACTCAAAATCACAATGAACTGCCACAAGAGGCGGCCATCTTGCGCCCGATGCCATCAGCACTGGGAATGCGCCCTGAAACACGCAACCTCCAAACGCATCCTGACATCGTAATCTCTCCTTAACTCGACCCTAAACCCTGAAACCCTCCACCCTTCAGATCTCAAGAGCAGACCTACGATCCCTAACCCCAAGCCCTAAACTCCTTCCCCTCCCCCACTATGGCCTTGTGAGCAGCCTCATCGGCCTCGCAGCACCTGGATGCAACAACGCAACTCCTGAACGGCGCCTCGACCCACCCAGGGGTGGGTGTGATGGGGAGGGGGGGGCGGCATGCTACGCGAAGGCACATGTTTCCAATGCAGTCCAGCAATTTTCATTGGTGGTTTCTTTTTCCCCGCCGCTGTGAGCTTTCACGGGCCACCGCCCAAACCACTGTGCAGTTCTTTGTGGCCCACCAGTGGTGCTCCCTTGAAGATCGGCTTGAATAGCGCCACAGAACTTCGCTAAAGCACGCGGGGAAGATCCAGCCTAGACGGGGGCACGTCCCGTCGACGGGGCACGGCTTCCAAATGAGCCAACGCCACGTCCACCAATGTCTAGAGATGACAGAATCTAGGTGGCATTCTTGTACAGTGGGTTCAGTTTGCTCCCGGGAGTGTGCTGGACACCCGGCCTGTAATTAGGCCCCTCAACCCAATGGAAGAAGCCTGCAGAGCTCCTACAGTAAGCCCCTGTCGAATAATCTTTTGGCTCCCAAATACTTGGTTCCCGAAGCGTTCTTGATGAGAAGGTGCCAGGGTTCGTGGACAAGAGTCAGGGATCCCAGACCGAATGAGGCGAAGGCTGTGCTTCCATTCAGCGAAACAAGCTCTTGCACTGCTGATGATGTGTGACCAGCATAAAGAAACAAGGCCTAGAAACTGACCTTTTTACTCTTCGCCGTGTTGTGCATCCTCGACCACGAGCCCTTCTCAAGTGCTGCGAGCAGAAACATTCAAACAGCGACGCAATCGTTAGCTAGTTGTGGGAAGACACCTTGTCCTCGCCAAGCAAGTAAAGCTGTGAGTAACAACCTCCGGGCGTGCAGGGCCAACCTTCGAAATCACCCTTGTATCGACATTGCTGTACGCTGCAGTTGGACATCATTTCGTGCCTCAGTTTAATGTCGACATTGTTGTGTTGAAGTTGGCTACAAGGTTTTGTCTGGTGCCTCCCGTGCTCGCATTCAAATGCTTATGTTTCTGATGTTCCCCTGCCCCAAGCCATAGCCTGAATCGGCCGGCTGGAAAAGCTGGGCTGCCCTAAGCCGTGCCTGTCGACGGGACGTGCCCCTGTCTTGGATGGATCTTCCCCGCGTGCTTTAGCGAAGTTCTGTGGCGCTATTCAAGGCGATCTTCAAGGGAGCGCCACTGGTGGGCCATAAAGAACTGCACTAGGTCAACCCTGCTGAGGAATGTCTGTCCACAGGCACGCGCACGCCTGAATATTCCACTGATCTTGGCGCCCTAAACCAGCTCTTGGTGATGATGCTGACTCACGACTGTGTGATGGGTTTGGCCGTGGAGTGTGCAAAGAAAGAGGTTAGCACGAACGGTGGGGCGGATAACGAGGAGAAGGAGAACTGAAACTACTAGCATCATCGCAGGAAGACACAATCTGTCGAAAAGCCTTGCAGGAAGCCCGTCATCGCGCTGGACTCCAGGACATCGGCAGCTGGCACTTTGAACCCAGCTCTCGCCGAGCGGAAGCCACTGCAGATGCCCCAAGCATTGCTTCCTGTCAGCTTCATGTCTCGCCTGTCACAGACTAACCTGGTAGCCCAAGCCTCTGAGGAGCTGCAGCACTTTCAGAGGCATGAAGCGGACACTTTGAGCCGTAACCAAAGTCTTGGGGCCGCCAAATCTGGTTCCTTGGCTCCAACTGCCTACCTATGGAGATTCTGCGCCGGAGAGGCCTGGGGGCTTTATCTCACTCTCTCATCTAGGCCCTTCTCAGCCCTGGGAACTCTTGCCGTCCTTCCCTCCCTTGCTAGCTCTCTCTCGCTCTCGCACTCCCGCCGCCGCTCTCTCGCTAGCGCCGCTACCGCTCTCGCGCTCGCGCTCGCACTCCGTCTCACACTCGCGCTCGCTCTCGCCCTCCCCCCCCCCGCTAAGCCTGAAAGTCCAGGAGCCCGTTGCGTGCCTTCGGCTGCTGAGCGGCTGCCGCGCAGGGGTCGCCCTTGCTGGAAACCTGGAAACACGCTGAACCCCCAAAACCCTTGCGTATTGTTGACGACTCTGGAAGGTTTTGCTTTCATGACATGCCCTAAACCCTAAACCCTAAACCCTAAACCCTAAACCCTAAACCCTAAACCCTAAACCCTAAACCCTAAACCCTAAACCCTAAACCCTAAACCCTCAACTCATCCTGCTTGTCTTCTTGCGATACCACAGGGTCAGGGTTTCTGGGCTTCTGGATTTGGTCCAGTGGTGCCTTTCGGTGGCGAAACTTCAGCAAGGCCCAAACCCTAAACCCTAAACCCTAAACCCTAAACCCTAAACCCTAAGCCCTAAACCCTAAACCCTCAACCCTAAGCCCTAAGCCCTAAGCCCTGAGCCCTAAGCCCTAAACTCATACTCCTACACCCTAAGCCTGAAACCTATCAACCTAGAGTTTTGTGTAGGGGTTTCGGACTTCAGGGGCTTAGGAAGCTCAGGGACTCAAGCCCTGAAGCCCAGAGTGGAATTTCTACAAACCTCCATCCAAAACCCTCACCCTGAGCCCGTAGGGTTCAGGGTTTAGGGTTTAGGGTTTAGGATTTTAAGCCCAAAGCCTTAAGCCCCAAGCCCCTAAACCCTAAACCCATCCGTGCTCTACGCCTCGACAGCCCAATATACGAATAGGCTTAGGGTTTAGGGTTTAGGGTTTAGAGTTTAGGGTGAAAGTAGGGTTTGGGGTTTCGGGAATGCGGTTTAGGGTTGTAGGGTAGCTTAAGGTTTCCTGGATACCTTTTGACAAAAGGGAGGCGGCCTCAAACATCGTTTGTTTTTCGCCTCTGTCATTGGCAAAAACTCTCCAAACCCTAAACCCTAAACGCTAAAAACGCTTAACCCATACACCCAACTGCGCCAAGGCCCTGACCTTGTGAACCTTTGCGGCATCCTCTTGGTGGTTCTCTGTAGGGCATGAGGGAATTTAGGTACTCTCTGGGTGCACGGGGGAAAATTACGGTGCCTAGTTCCCTCGTGCCCTGGTAAGGCCTAGTACGGCATGACGGTCCCACCTGCAATCGGCCGCTTTGATGTTGACCGCGTCGGCCTCGGCCAAAGATGTACTCAGAAAGTAAACAAAACGAAAGAAAGAAAACAACCAACAACCCCAATGAAGAATATGCTTCATGTTTTTGGGTGGTTCTTAAGCAAATAGCAGGTATGGGGTTTCAAGGTGTTTCTCTGCTCCCCAAACCCTCTTTATAACAGTCATAGAAACGGGCTTAGAGAAGGCATCTCTTGATTACCAAGGACTTTTGGGTTTTAGGATTTAGGGTCTTTGAGTTTCAGAACCCTAAACCCTAAACCCTAAAGCCTAAACCATAAACCCTGAAACTTGAAAAGTTCTGAAGCCCAAACGCACCACCCCAAGCTCTGCAGCCCCGAGCCCAACTCCCTGAAACTCCAGGGATCCAAACTAGTACCCGCTTACGGTTACGGGGCTTCGGGGCTTGGGGTTTAGGGTTTAAGGCTTACACTACCGTTCATAATGCTCTTCTTGGAATCTATCTTGTTGTGCAGTTAATATTTTGGTGTCTATATGATGGTATTGCCTTTTTTACCCCAACCCATGTAGGTTCGACGCTTCAAGGTTCAAGGTTCGGGCGTTTGCGGCTTTGGGGGATGTAGGGGTTTAGGGGTTTTGGGCGAATTAAGGTTTAGGGGGTTGAGGTTGTAGGCTTCCTCTGGTAGGGGTCGTCATAGCAAGGGTTGCCGTCTGTGTTCCAGGCCCCATGAGGTACTCTTGGCTTTGGAGGCTGTTTGGGAAGATCCGGGAGCTCCCTAGGAAACTTCGGTGCTTTCTTGAATCTATAAACGGAAACTCGGAAGCCAGCTCCAAGCGTTCTTCCATGACTGCTTTTGGACTCGAGCTTGTGTTTCTGGTCATTCTCTCTGAATGGAGATTGACCAGGAACATGTAACATGCTGAGTTATTGGGAAACTTCTGGCAGAAAGGGACCGCGCGCCAGTGCATAGGCCCCACATGTATGACTTTTCTGCGTGCAGAAGGTCCCAGGCGTGATGGAATAGCGGGTCCAAATAGCCAACAATAATGACGATGAGGTGGTTGTTGTTGTCAAAGTATTCATAACACGGGCCATTTCGGTCCGCAAGCAACGGACATCGGCTTAGGGTTTTGGGGTTTTGGGGTTTTGGGGTTTTGGGGTTTTGGGGTTTTGGGGTTTAGGGGTTTAGGGGTTTAGGGGTTACGACTGGCCTGAGCTGTCGATTTGCTAGGCGTATTTTTACGTCACGATGGGCGTCACCCCACCCTCCCAGCATCCCTTTCATTCGAATTAAAAACTCATTTCCCTTACTTGACTCGGCACCGTCCACAAGGGGTCGGGTGGGGTTTGGGCTAGTTTTCGTATTCTTGTGCCACTCTGGTAGAAACCCCAAGTCCTAAATCCTGATACTATCTACGAACAATTGCGGGGAACCCAGGATTCGGCCAGAGCCGACATGAAAAATGCGACTTTTGGGACAGAAACAGATGGTTCTGGAGATCCTTGCGTTTTTGGATCTCGGCACCCGGAATCCTAAATCCTAAGTCTGCATCCTAAATCCTGAATCCGAAAATTCCATCCTAGATGCTAGATCCTAAAGGCCCCTGAGAGGCCCCTGAACCCCAAATGAATCCTGAATCCTAACCCTGCCCCCTCCCAAACCCTAAACCCTAAACCCTAAACCCTAAACCCTAAACCCTAAACCCTAAACCCTAAACCCTAAACCCTAAACCCTAAACCCTAAACGCTGAACCCTAAACCCTAAACCCTAAACCCTAAACCCTAAACCCTAAACCCTAAACCCTAAACCCTAAACCCTCTCGCAAATTCTGAGCAGTCCGGCGTGTCGACGGAGGACGAAGTGGAGGACTGTCGCCCGCTCCGTGGCCTGGACTTTGCAGGCGCGGGTTTAGGGTTTAGGGTTTAGGGTTTAGGGTTTAGGGGGGATGCATTGTACCTCAGCCTCGCGTTTCTTTGAAGATCTTGGCATAAGCAAGGCTGAACGCTTCGTTGTTGAGAACTGCGCTCGTACTGTTGCTCGAAGAGGATCCTAAGCCACACAGAACACAGAAATGGAGGGGAGGGGGTGGTGAGGGGGGCTGGTTGCTTCTGAGGGCAACCTCGACAGAACGTCCTAAAGCCAAAGCTAGTCCTAAACCCTAAACCCTAAACCCTAAACCCTAGACCCTAAACCCTAAACCCTAAACCCTAAAACCCAGGGAAGCTCAACACTCCAAACCCTGCAGTGCCCGCCTGGTGCAAGATGGCCAGAATGTCTTGGATCGTGTGCCGCGCATTCACTGCGAGTACCTTGGGCTTGCGGTGCAGGGTTTAGGGTTTGGAGTTTAGGGTTAACCCTAAACCCTAAACCCTAAACCCTAAACCCTAAACCCTAAACCCTAAAACCTAAACCCTAAACCCTAAACCCTAATTAGGGGCCAAGGGTTTATGGTGTGCTTATGTGTGCTTCGGGTTCAAAATGCAGACTCCCCCCCCCCCCCCCCCCCCCGCTTTTGACGGCTTCCAGGCTTCTCACCTCAATTCGCCTCAGGTTTTGAGAGGTTTCGGTTTGAGGGTTTAGGGTTAGTTTTGGGGCAGGACCATTTTTGTTTCAGGTTGGGAAAGACTTTGGGGGGTTTGGGCGATAGGATAACAAGAAAACAGGGAGCAGGCTTTAAGTTAAGCCCCTGCAATCCAAACACCCAAGCTTTAGGATGCTTCTAGGCCTACTTGTAAGCCACGGTTTACGTTTTAGGGTTTAGGGTTTAGGGTTTGGGGTTTTGACTTAGTAAGTCTGGATAGTAAGGTGGGTGATGGGGATGATCGTAGGGTTTCTAGGGGGTACGAAGTAGACTTATGAAGTCAAAAGAGCTAAACTCCTCTAACTCTAGACCCATATCAGGTGGGCAGTTCCCCCTTCTAATCCGAGCGCAGATTGCAGATAGGCCACAGAAAAACTTCGGTACTCGTTTAGACCCCTTAATGACAAACCCTAAACCCTAAACCCTAAACCCCAAAACCCCAAACCCTAAACCCTAAACCCTAAACCTCAAACCCTACACCCTAAACCTTAACGACCAAACCCTTGTGACAATCCTCCAAATTAGGACCGAGGCCGGTGCTTCGTCGCCGCAGAGAGGCAAGCGCTGCGACAGGATCTCTGACGCGTACGACCGCCGCCTCCCAACAGCCCTAGACCCTAAACCCTAAACCTGAACCCTAAACCCTAAACCCTAAACCCTAAACCCTAAACCCTAAACCCTAAACCCTAAACCCTAAACCCTAAACCCTAAACCCTAAACCCTAAACCTTCAAGCCCCCAAAATCTCTTCAGTCCTAGGGTTCGATTTTCTTGGAGCATGGGGCCGGTCGAAATCGTCATTTTGGCCCTAAACCCTAGACCCATCTAAACCCACTAATTACTACACCCCAAACCCATCCAAACCCTAAACCCTTTTTGAACCCTAACCCTAACCCTAAACCCTAATCCCTAAACCCCTAAACCTTAAGCTAAACCCTAAACCCGAACCCTAAACCCCTAAACCCTAAACCCTAAACCCCTAAACCCTGAACCTTAAGCCCCTAGCTGTCCTGCTGGGCATCGCTCAGCCAGGCAGACAGCTCGGAGAAGGGCACGGACCCTGATCCGCTGGAAAACCCTGACTCCTTATTTATGGGTTTAGGGTTTAGGGTTTAGGGTTTGGGGTTTAGGGTTTAGGGTTTGGGGTTTAGGGCCTAGGGTTTGGAGTTTAGGGTTTAAGGTTTAGGGTTTGGGGTTTAGGGTTTGGGGTTTGGGCGGTTTGGGGTTTAAGGTTTAGGGTTTGGGGTCTGGCGTTTGGGGTTTGCCGTTTGGGGTTTGGGGTTTAGGGGCCCAGGGTTGTGGGAGCTAGGATTTTTTCGGGGCTTGAGGAGTTTCGGACTTGGGGGGCTGGGGCTGAGGGTTTCAGTCTTCAACCCTAAACCCGAAACCCCAAAGTCCTAGCCAAAGGCCCTAGGCCCCCCCCCCCCCCCCCCCCTAAACCTTAAACCCTAAACCCTAAACCCCAAACCCTAAACCCTAAACCCCTAGACTGCCATTGGCCTCTCCAGCACATCTGCAAGCTGGCCGCCGGTGCCCTGGGCGTGCAGAATTGCTGGGTTTAGGGTTTAGGGTTTAGGGTTTAGGGTTTAGGGTTTAGGGTTTAGGGTTTAGGGTTTAGGGTTTAGGGTTTAGGGGTTAGGGCTGCGCAGTATGCTGATCAATGTCGCCTGGGACCTGCGGGACATGTTAGGGGGTATTTTTAGGGGGCTCAGGACATCTCGAGTGATCCCCTAAACCCTAAACCCTAAACCCTAAACCCTAAACCCTAAACCCTAAACCCTAAACCCTAAACCCCAAACTCTACATCAGCCCTAACATCGACTGCTGTGGCCGCTGCGGTGACAAAGATCCGGCCGTCGCGCGAGCGACGGAGTCGCAGGCCTGTACATGGCTGCACTTGAGGGCACCAGGGGCTTCGGGCATCCCTAAACCCTAAACCCTAAACCCTAAACCCTAAACCCTAAACCCTAAGCCCTAAACCCTAAACCCTAAACCCAAAACAACCTGAAAGCTGGAACCGCCATGAACCACGGGCAGAGTGATCACCCGCAACCCGAGTTCTAAACCCTAACCCCAAATCCACCATGGATGAAAGGGGGGGAGGGGGGAAACCCTAAACCCTAAATCCCTCAACCCTAAGCCCCTAAACCCTAACCCCCTAAGCCCGCCGTGAACGGGAATGCCATTGGGGTGGGGGTGGCGGGGGGCGAGGGGGGGGTACGGGCGGGGGCGGCAACTACTGGTGCAGATATTAGGCTTAGGGTTTACGGCTGGAGAGTTTGCAGGGCTGATTGGGTGCATCTGCTTTTCAGGGTGTAAGAGTTTTTGTGGGTTTACGGCTTTCGGCGGCTTTAGGGGCCGAATCCGTTCCTGGAAACCCTAAACGAGGGTTCGAGGCGGGCTTTTTACGCTTGAAGGGATATAGGGTTTAGGGCTTAGGGTTTCGGGTTTCGGGCTTAGGGTTTAGGGGTTTAAGGTCTGCCGAGTCGACCTGCCTAGTTGGCCGGCTCTCTTGTTGACGACCTCAGCCAGGTGGGGTTGGGCGGACTTGGGTTTAGGGTTTAGTGTTTAGGGTTTAGGGTTTAGGGTTTTAGGGTTTTAGGGTTTAGGGTTTTGGGTGTCGGCCCGGATGATGTATGGCTTGATCTGCTCTATGACATCGGGGGGCCTCGTTCTCGAACTCACAACTCTGAAGCCCTGTACTCTATATCCACGAAAATCGGCAAGGTGGCGGCGGAAGCGAAGATTGGTACAGGTGATCCTGGAATACTCTAAGTAGTCTATACTACATATGGCATATTCTGTTCGATTTCAAAATAGAACATGATGTCGATTAGATTATATCACATGAAAACAGAAGTTACGATGTATAAATTAGACCATATTGGATTCTTTAAACCATGTTCTAATCCCTTTCCTTATATTAAGTGATAATCCATCATAATATATTGTATTATATCCTGTTGTATTGTATTACATACTATCTTACATGGGATATAATATAATATTATACTAGTATATCATATTCTATTGTACTGTATGGTCTGATATGATATTCGTTATATTATATTATATTATATTATATTATACTATATTATATTATATAGTATAATATAATATAATACTATATTATATTCAATAAGTTTAAAACGAACTAAATTAAAGATCATACTACTATATATATATATGTATAAATCGATATGTATATCGTTATAGGTGAACTCCTGCTATCTGAGGCTGGCTTTGTAACCTAAGAAAGGATGCGTTGGAATCCCTCGAAAGTATCCCCCCTCACCAGAAGAGGATTCTCGGTTTAGGGTTTTGGGGTTCTCCCGCGCAAGCTTGTGAATTTCGGAGAAGGTGGGTCTATAGGGTCAGTCTTATACACCTCCGAGTTTTTCTGGAGTCCCAAAATTCCGAACCTCCCACCAGACCCAAACGACATCGCCAAAGATCTGAAGAATCGGGTGTATACGGTTTTGAGGATTCATAGCTCGCGTTTAGGGTCCTACCCAGAACCCGAAACTCGAAACCCCGAACCCTAACCCCAAACCCTAAACCTCCAACCCCAAACCCCAAGCCCCAAACCCGAAACCCCGAACCCTAAACCCCAAGCCCTAAACCCCAAACCCTGAACCCCAAACCCTAAACTCCAAACCCTAAACCTATGGCTTTTGCATGCCAAGCCGCGAAGGCGAAGAGTCCATTGGAGTCGACCATGGGTCGAGCCCTTTTGACTTCGCAAGCAGGGTTTGTAAGGTGGTGGTTTAGGGTTTAGGGTTTAGGGTTTAGGGTTTAGGGTTTAGGGTTTAGGGTTTAGGGTTTAGGGTTTAGGGTTTAGGGTACGTAGGGTTAGTAAGATGGGTTATGGGGATCATAATAGGGTTTCTCGGACTAAGTAGACCCACTCTGTCAAAAGAGCTTCTAAGCATCGTATCGTACAGTATCATTCAGGCCTAAGGCATAAAGCCCCATGTTAAGTTCCTTGGCTGCGCTTAGGAGGGTAGCTATAAATTAAATGTTTAGATGCCTTACTAGGAAACCCCAACAAGGCTAAGGATCTAAAGTTACGGTAAAGCACCACGATGTTTCCACGGGATATTCACCTAAACCCTGTCAGCTGTCAAGGCCCAAGATCCGAGCCGATCACGGCGCTGCGGGGCGCTTAGAGGATTTAAGGGGTTTGGACGGTTTGGGGATTTAGATCTTACGGGGTTTGCGGGGGGCTTGGAGTCCAGAGGGTTCAGAGTTTGAGGTCTGCCCCTGATTCCTAAACCAACCGTCCTTTCTTAAACCCTAATCCCGTTTGGGCACCTTCTGGACTCTTAACTTTTGAGTCTGGGGGACGCAGATATTTAAATCGCCAAGCTCCTGCTTATTGCAGTAGTCTTCTATAAGGTCTGCTACTGCCCTTACACTGGGTTTAGGGTTTAGGGTTTCCCCCCCGCGGTTCCTCTTTAACAAGCTTGAGCAAGCTTGTGGGCATGGGGGGTTGAGGGGAGTCTTCCGGTCTATCCTTGCAGGTTGTAGGATTCAGTGGAACTGGAAGCAAGGCAGCTGCTTTTGAAGTACATCGAACCTTCAAAACCCCAAGCCCTAAGCCCTACACCCTAAACCCAAAATCCTAAACCCTAAGCCCCCATCATCTATGACTGCCTATGGCAAGTAGCGTTGTCGAGCTCGTTTTCTCCGGAAAAAAGCACGGCCGACAGACTGGGGACTTCATGAGGGGCAGCACAAAGTAGGGTTTAGAGTTTGGGGTTTAGGGTTTAGGGTTTCGGGTGTAGGGTTTAGGGTTTAGGGCAATGGCAGCACGCGTTTGATGGGGCGTTCGAGCTTCATCTTGTCAGCCGATCAAGAGCTCTGCCCTCCAACTTTTAAGCAAACCCTAAACCCTAAACCCTAAACCCTAAACCCTAAACCTTACACCCTAAACCCTAAACTCATGTTATCGGGGTCCCTGCTATCATATGGCCTCTCATCTTTTCGGGAACCCCCAAAAGAACAAGCTCCATGGTGTGAACTGGGCCCCTACAGTCCGATAGCCCTAAACCCTAAACCCTGAACCCTGAACCCTGAACCCTGAACCCTAAACCCTAAACCCTAAACCCTAAACCCTAAACCCGAAAGCCTAAACCCTGAACTCGAAGAGCCAAGAGGTCACGTTGGCACCAGTTCACACAATGGTCCGGTATCCGTGAAGGCGTCACACCTTCTCCAGGAGCTCCTGTAGGGTTTAGGGTTTAGGGTTTATTCAGGGTTCAGGGTTCAGGGTTTGCGATTTAGGGTGTCTACTTGGAGGATCGGGGAGACGCCGGAAGTAGGCAGAAAGTAGAGTTTGAAGTTCCCTAAAGACCCTCATTGGGGTCTGGACTTGTGGGGTCAAAGGGGCTGGCCATGCTCGTGAAGCTACTATGAATAGCCAAAAGAGGCTAAGGTCACCTTCGCGCTCAGTATCACTTTTTCTACATATCACACTGCACAGCTTCATTCCATCGAAAACAGATGAACCGCAAGTCTGTTGGCACATCACACTGCCCATATGCATTCAATCCAAAGCAGATGAGCCGACCATCTGCCCGCACTGCACAAGTATTCTGGTAGCCAGCTGCGACAGCCAAAACGGGTCCCAAATCTGCTGGCACATCACACTGCCCATCTGCATTCCATCCAAAGCAAATGAGCCGACCATCTGACCGCACTGCACAAGTATGCTGGTTGCCAGCTGCGACAGCCAAAACGGGTCCCAAATCTGCTGGCACATCACACTGCCCAAATGCATTCCATCCAAAGCAGATGAGCCGACCATCTGACCGCACTGCACAAGTATGCTGGTTGCCAGCTGCGACAGCCAAAACGGGTCCCAAATCTGCTGGCACATCACACTGCCCAGGTCCATTCCATCCAAAGCAGATGAGCCGACCATCTGCCCGCACTGCACAAGAATGATATTCGCCAGCTGCGACAGCCAAAACGGGTCCCAAATCTGCTGGCACATCACACTGCCCAGATCTATTCGATCCAAAACAGATGAGCCGACCATCTGCCCGCACTGCACAAGAATGATATTTGCCAGCTGCGACAGCCAAAACGGGTCCCAAATCTGCTGGGACATCACACTGCCCAGAGTTACCCGATCCAAAACAGATGAGCCGACCATCTGTCCGCACTGCACAAGAATGATACTCGCCAGCTGCGACAGCCAAAACGGGTCCCAAATCTGCTGGCACATCACACTGCCCATCTGCATTCCATCCAAAGCAAATGAGCCGACCATCTGCCCGCGCTGCACAAGTATAATAGCTGCCAGCTGCGACTGCCGGACCTTCTCCCAAACCTGCCGGTAAGTGACGCTGCCCATGTCCGGTGCATGCACTGCAGGCTATCCAGCCACCTTTACTCGTGACACAGCTGCTATAACAGTTGAAGGCAACTCGAAACTTCCCGTAGTCTGGTGGGGATGCGGCAGCCTGAGCGCATCTAAGCATGTTTCTGGACAAGCATCCAACACGTTGAAGCTGTGGCATAGCGAAAGGCGACTGACACGGCAAGGGAACCTGCCTGTAGACAGCACGGACTGGCAGAAAAAACCGCCTTGCCGTCGTGGATGTCCAGAAGAATGTGGTAAGTGCCGGGACAACTTTCATGACGATTGACAGATGCATGCCGAGGCGCGCTTGATGCGGAAAGACGGCCATGTGGACAACTAGGTGATGCTTTTGGCTAGGAGCGAGGGCAAGACAATCACAAACCGTTCGACTGAGCGTCGCAGCGGCACCAAAACGCATGCACCACTACTGTGATGTAGGTATTACTCTCGAATTTGTGGCTTCATTACCCTCGCAATCGTTGCAACCTTATTCCTAAACATTATTCCGGTCATAGTTAGCTTGTTTAAGAAGACCATTTCCATTTTCTAGGGTTAGGGATTTCTGGTTGGATGTTCGCGGTTTTCTATCGGGTGGGGCATGCTACGGAGTTAAGTATGTTATTGTCTATGGGGTTAGGCGTGGTTAGATGGCATGGATTCTTTCGGTGGGTCTTGCGTTGGGGTCTTTCGGTGGGTTCGGGGTTGAGGTTTAGTTTTTTATGGTTTTGGTCTTCAGGTGGCCTAGGGGGGTGTGCATGGGTAGAAAATGGAAAAACGTTTCTGCTAACTCCTTCATCCTAGTTAAGTGCCTTCAGGCGAACCGTTCCAGCTAGGAACCGCAGGCGAACGGGAAACGCCGAAAACGAAAGAAGATACCACCCCCGTCCACCCCTCCTCCTCCTCCACCCCCCCCCCCCCCCCCCTCCACGCCCTCCACGCCTCCACCCCCTCCACCCCTCCATCCGCTCCACCACGCCTCCACCCACCCATCCCACCTCCAAGGCAAAATTAGCACCTGGGAGGGGGCGGAGGGGTGGGGTGGAGTAATGCGAAAGTTGTCTGAGAGTGACGACTGCACAATGCAGCTCACCACCTGCGGCCCTGCCAGTTGCTAAACCCTAAACCCTAAACCCTAAACCCTAAACCCTAAACCCTAAACCCTAAACCCTAAACCCTAAACCCTAAACCCTAAACCCTAAACCCTAAACCCTCCCCCACTGATGCCACTGATCATCATGTCAGCAGTCACTCCACTGCTGTCGCGGTCGCGGCCTTCCTTGTCCCGATCCTGGGAAATGCAATAGAGCCTCGTTGTTTAGGGTTTAGGGTTTAGGGTTTAGGGGTTAGGGGTTAGGGTTTAGGGTTGAGGGTTTAGGGTTTAGGGTTGAGGGTTTAGGGTTTAGGGTCTTCTTCTCTGCATTCCAGGTTTTGCAACGGTGCTGAATGCCGTGTCGAGTGAGTAACCACAAGGCGGGTGGAGGGACGCGCAAGGCACGAAGGGCGCGAGCCGCGAACCGCAAGCCTTCTACCCAAGACCCCTTAATTAAGGAATACTCCTTAAATTATATTAAGATCCTTCGTATGATTTAAGGTATATTCCTTAAATTATATAGAGATCCTTCGTATGATTTAAGGTATATTCCTTAAATTAAGGGGTTTTGGGCTCTTTGGGTAACACGAGCCGACACGCTCGTGGCTCCTTCAGGATGCACCGAACCGAAACGACACCAAAGGCACCAAACATTCCTGGGGTTTAGGGTTTAGGGTTTAGGGTTGAGGGTTAAGGGTTTAGGGTTTGGGGTTGAGGGTTTAGGGTTGAGGGCTTAGGGATGAAATGGGGGATAGGGTTTAGGGATATAGGCTGCGCGGCTTGGGTTTAGGGTTGAGGGTTTGAAGGTCACCAGCCCGAAGCCCTTGCTAGGGTTGAGGGCTCCGGGCGCAGCACAAGATTCCATGCGATCCGCGCCCGCGAAGGTTGAAAGTTTAGGGTTTAGGAGTTTTAGGGTTTAGGGTTTGGGGTTCAGGGTTTTAGGGTTTTGGGGTTTAGGGTTTAGGGTTCAGGGGTCTGAGGTTTAGGAGTTTAGGGTTTAGGTTTAGGGTTGAGGGTTTAGGGTTTGGGGTTATTGAGGCTGAGGGAGGGGGGGTGGTTTGGGCATGGGATCCTTACAAACTCCTGGAGCGTCCCTAAAGACCAGAATGCCCAGGCGCCTAAGACAACATGGTCATTCAATGTCTTAAGAATATCGGGCTGCCACGTGCTTAAAAACTTCTTCGTAAGTCCACATAGAGCACCAACTAGGGCTTCAGTGTGTTAGGGGGAGAGACTTGGTTCAAGGGCGGCGGGGGGTTTTTTGTTTTTGAAAAAGGTGTGGCTCGAGCCTGGTCTTTTTAAAAGGTGTGGCCCGACATGGCTTGGCAAATACTACAAATGGCAGCATTTCTGTGTTCTCACAGGCTGCAAATACGGCAATAGCGGCAATAGCAGCGTTTCTGCGTTTCCAGAGGCTGCGAATACTGTAAATAGCAGCGGCTGCGAATACTGTAAATAGCAGCATTTCTGCGTTTGCAGAGGCTTCAAATACTGTAAATAGCAGCATTTCTGCGTTTTCAGAACAGATACTGTAAATAGCAGCCTTGCTGCGATTATAGAAGCTGCAAACACTTTAAACAGCAGCATTTCTGAGTTCAGAAGCTGCAAATGCTGTAAAGAGCGGCATTTCTGAATTTTCAGAAGCTGCAAAAGCTGTAAATCCCAGCATGAGACAAAACAAACGGAATGGAATCAGAGGCTTTGATGCATGCTTGCTCGGCCTAAAAGAGCGCGGGGAGTTTGCAACAAAAGCTCGAACGATGGGTTTGGAAGGGATTCAGACGGTGCACGGCTCACAAAGCCGGTGGCTTGAGAAGGTCGCAACCATTTGCAAGCAGAATGCTCGCATAGTGAGTTTGTAAGGGATTCATATGGTGTTTGAGGCAAGCTTGCACGGCTGAAAAAAGGCTGCAAATACTGTAAAGAGCAGCATTTCTGCAAATACTGCATTTAGCAGCATGCCTGACTTTGCAGAGGTACACTGTACCTAGCAGCATTTCTGAGTTTTCAGACGCTGCAAATACTGTAAAGAGCGGCATGCCTGAATTTTCAGAAGCTGCAAATGCTGCAAATGCCAGCATGAGACAAAACAAACGGAAGGGAATCATATGCTTTGACGCAAGCTTGCACGACCCAAAGAAGCGGGGGGGGTTAACACAATGCTCGAGCGATGGGTTTGGAGAGGATTCGGCAACCATTTGCAAACAGAATGCTCGCATGGGCTTGGAAGGGATTCATACGGTGTTTGAAGGAAGCTTGCACGGCTTAAAAAGCCCAATTGGCAAACACAATGGCCGCACGATGGATTTGGAAGGGAATCATATGCGTTGACGCAAGCAGCACGGCCCAATTTAGCAGGGGGGTTGGGGCTTTGAAGCGGTTTTGATGGATTCATATGCTTTGAAACAAGCTTTGCACGGCTTCAGAAACAGGACGACCATGGCCAGAGGACCACGGGACCACGGGACCAGAGGACCACGGGACCAGAGGACCAGAAGACCAGAGATGACTAAAGGACCAGAGGACCAGAGCACCAACGACACCAGAGGACCAAGGACCAAAGGACCACAGAGCCAGGACCAGGGGACCAGGGGACCAGGGGACCAGGGGACCAGGGGAC
>CAJNDS010002270.1:464934-487434 GCA_905221605.1 Symbiodinium natans | reverse complement strand
TGGTCCTGGCCCAGCCCTGGTTTTGGCCCTGGCCCTGGCATCTTACCCCCTTGCGCCAAGCCAAGCTGTCCGCGCACCAGTTTGTGTCCTGTTTCGGGGCTCCCCTTCGCGCCAACCCAATCTGTCCTGCCTCGCTTCCATTTGCTGCAACTTTATGCCTGGTCCTGACCCTGGCCCGGCACCCCACCTTACCCCGCCTTCGCGCCAAGCCAAGCTATCCGCCACACCAGCCCTGTTTCCGCGGCGCTCCAAGCTGTTCACTGTGTGTTCTTCCTGGCTGGAGCCCCTTCGCGCCAACCAAGCCTCCCTGCCTTTCTCTGTTCCGTTTCCGTCTGCTGCAGCTTTGCGCCTGGTCCACGAACCTTGTGGAAATCCCCAAAAAGGGCGTGAGTGCTGACTCCTTGACCCTGACCCGGCCTGTTCGAGTCATCTTACCCCCTTGCGCCAAGCCAAGCTGTCCGCGCACCAGTTTGTGTTCTTTTTCGGGGGGCTTTAGCCCCTTCGCGCCAGCCCAATCTGTATTGCCTCGCTCCGTTTGCAACTTTGTGCCTGGCCCTTGCCCGGCACCCCACCTTACCCCCTTTGCGCCAAGCCAAGCTATCCGCCACACCAGCCCTGTTTCCGTGGCGCTCTGCCCAACCCAAGCTGTTCACTGTGTGTTCTTCCTGGCTGGAGCCCCTTCGCGCCAACCAAGCCTCACTGCCTTTGTCTGTTCCTGGCCCATCCCTTCATAGCCCCTTCGCGCCAACCCAAGCTGTCTTCACGGACCCTGCCTCGTTTCCGTCTGCCGCAGCTTTGCGCCTGGTCCACACACCTTGTGGCAATCCCCCAAAAAGGGCGTGAGTGCTGACTCATGTGATGGCTTGTAAAAAAATAAAAGGTCTTAACTTCTTGAGAGTTGTAAGTGGGCGGTCTTGGGGTGGGTAGGTCTGCAGACTACCGCGCGCTCCCAAAGCGCGCTCCCGTTTGGCACGCCCTAAACCCTAAACCCTAAACCCTAAACCCTAAACCCTAAACCCTAAACCCTAAACCCTAAACCCTAAACCTTAAACCTTAAACCCTAAACCCTAAACCCTAAACCCTAAACCCCTAAAGCCTAAGCCCCTAAACCTAAACCCCCCCCCCCCCCCCAGCCCCCCCAAGCGCAGGCCTCGAAGTCCAGCTTCGACTCGCAGCCGATCCGCGCTGCGAGCTTCCTTGCTTCGGTAGGGTTTAGGGTTTAGGGTTTAGGGTTTAGGGTTTAGGGTTTAGGGTTTAGGGTTTAGGGTTTAGGGTTTAGGGTTTAGGGTTTAGGGATTGGGGTTTGGGGTTTGGGGTTTGGGGTTTCGGGTTTCGGGTTTAATTTTAGGGCTTAGGGTTTAGGGTTTAGGGGGGAGCCGACTGTATCTTTAGGAAAAAGCAAGGGGACCCAAACTTCCGGGAACTCAGAGGGGGATTGGACTGTATTTGGAGGTAAAAGCAGGGGGACCCGAACTTCTGGGAATCCTAAGGGGGATTCGACTGTATTTTGAGGAAGCACAAGGGGACCCGAATTTCCGGGACGTCTGATTTTTTGGGGGCGTGAGCTTGAGGGCTTACGGGGCGAGGCTTGAGGACGTTAAAAGGTTGGAGGGGCACCACGGCATCTGACGAGTGCCAGCCTCGTGCCCATCATCTAGGGTATTTTGGGAAGTCGATAGCATCATGATATAACGATTCTAGTTGGTGAGGGTTGAGGGCTTATGGGTCTTCAGGGTGTGCAGGGTAGAGGCTTCAACTGAGAATTGAGGGAGTCGAGTGAGACCAGGGGAGTCCAGAGCTTGAAGGGTCGGGGGACTTAGTAAGTAGAGAGTAAGTAGACGTAATAAGTACCCTACAAGGGACTCTACTTGGATCTATCCTGCTTATAACTCTATTAGCTAACTACCCTACTACGTCCGACCCTCCAAGTGAATGCCCAGGCCGAGCGTCTCGAGCAAAGCGACAGGGGTGATGTTATCTTCTGGACTGCCGCAAACCAGCCTCAAGTGGCCAAGGCTCAATCCTAAACACGAAGCCTGAAGATAGAGATGTTCATCCAGACTCTCATACTGGTGTGAAATAACTTCTAGCTGCAGCTAACCCTTCTTGATCGTACTTGTAGCACCACTCACATCGACCCACGCACCTTCAAGCAGGGCCGAAGCCTCGAAGACGGCAATAGAGTCTTTCCTAGCTTTCAAAGCCTCGCGAAAAAAACAATAACAACTAAACCTCTAAACCCTGCAAGCCCTACTAGCACGAAAATGGTCAACGCTCCTAAATCCCAAGCCTCTAACAGAGCCCTGAGTCTCCACTGGGGCTTTCAGGCGTTAAGGTTTGTCTATTAGGGTGTTGGGGCTTCAGGGCTTGGGGAGGTCAACTTGCTGGTTTAGGGTTTAGGGTTTAGGGGGGCCAAGGGTAGTCCAGCGTTGCGGGGTTCACCTGCCTCTGTACCGGGGAGGTGGGGGGCAAACCCGAACACTCCAAACCCCAAAGCCCTAACCACAAATCCCCTCAACCCCTAAAGCCTTCAAGAGATTTGCGACACCACTCCCTTCAATCCTGATCCCCGCCAACTCCTCAACCAAAAACCTAAGCCCTAGCCGCTCACCCCTAACCCCATGAAAGTTGTGTGACGGTTACGGTTAGGGTAAAGGGTCATCGGGGGGTTTCCCAAATTCGGGGTACCTTATTGGGGAACTTGTTATAAGGGCTATTTGGGGATCTAGATTAAGGGTCCCCTATTTTCGAAAACCCCCCCCCCCATATCTCTCTATGTTGTTCCCATTTTCCTTGCACCAGTTGAACTATGGACTGCCAATTCATGGGGGGTGTAGGGTTTAGGGTTTAGGGTGCACTCAGAGATCAGAGAGTTTAGTGCTTGGGGTGTGCAGAGTTGTAGAGTTCCAAGGGGGGGGCTTTAGGAGTTTGGGGGGTTTATAGTCTTTAGTCCCCGGTATTCAGGTTGAATTGCTTCGGGGTCTTCCTAAACCCTAAACCCTAAACCCTAAACCCTAAACCCTAAACCCTAAACCCTAAACCCTAAACCCTAAACCCTAAACCCTAAACTGGGGGCTTGAGGTGTGAAAGCGCGATCATGCTCAGGCAACCCCCCATTGCCGAGCCGAGCTGCACGTCCATCTGCAGCTCTGGCAGCCTTGCATTAGGGTTTAGGGTTTAGGGTTTAGGGTTTAGGGTTTAGGGTATGGGGGGGGGGTCACACGCAGGTAAGTGCAGCTGTAGCGTGGAGGTTCAGGGGACTCAGGAGCCCAACTCTAAATTGTACTTCGTGCCGAGCTATAACCACACTAGGCGACTTTAGGGTCTTATACATGGGTTACAACTACAGCTAGAAGTGGGTTATGAACACCCTGGACCTCCCAAGTAGTTTGTGGCGATCCACTTCAGAAGTACGTAGGTGTATCCTTACCGAGCCCTCTCGCCTAAATCCTAAACCCTGAACTAAGGACCGTTTGGGAGATCTGGATCCTAAACCTAAACCCTAGAATCCCAAACCCCAAACTACTATTTGCTTAAGAACACCACACAAATAATCCCTAGACTAATCTTACGAGGAAGAGTGTCTTCTACTTTTCGGGAGCGGTTCTTAGGCAAATAGCAGCGCAAACCCTCAACCGGGGGCTGGGCTTCGACCAGGTATCGTGCGCGCGCCGCGCCTGCGCGCGCACGAAAGGGTTTAGGCCTTCGGGGGATTCCCGAATTCGGGCGTTGGGGGGCTTAGGGGTGTGAGGTTTCAGGTCTTAGGGTTTTCAATCTCAAGAGTCTAGGGTTTAGGGCTTCGGGGTTTAGAGGTTTAGAGGGAATCAGGGCTGGAAGGATGATTTAGGCTGGTGGGCTCCGGGTCTTCGGGATTTGGGCTTTGGGGTTGTGGGGTTTGCAGGGATTAGGGCCGTAAGATTTCTTGGGTGTAGGCTGTCCTTGTTTCAGGAGTTTAAGGTTCAGGTTTCTATGTCTTGAGGTCGAGGCGCTCAGTGCAATTCCTGCACTCTGGGCGTGTGGGTTTGGGAGAAAGAGGTTCTTGGTTCTGGGATGAGTGCTTGCAGCGGCGACGACAACTCAGACTCGGCTTTAACTTTCTTGACTTCTGGAACGACGGCTTTCGATGGAACAATCATAAACCTTCTTTATGGCCCGGTCTCCGTTGCCGTGCATTCTATGCTCTTCGAGGTGGGTAAGATCGGGAGATCTTGTAGGGCAATCAGAACAAGACGTAATGATGTGAAAAAGAATAACCAGTAGCTACCCCGAAGCCCCAAAACCCTGAATATTTGCCCTATACTCTCCAAATCCTACCCTCCCCAAGCCCTAAACCCGAGCAAGCACCGGATTCTGGATAACCTAGCGCGGCTTCAAGCGCCCTCAAAGCTCATGAGTTCAGTCTTTCCCGCGGTTGCCGAGTTTAGGGTTTAGGGTTCAGGGTTTAGTGCGTCAAAGGGTGCCGGCTTCAGGATCCCCAAAAAATCGAGTTCAATCCACAGGGCCTCATCGTTGTTGCTTGGTGGGGTCTGTCGGGGAACCGACCCCGGTCGACAAGGGAGTGCGGGCCCAATTCCGGGTTCCACCCTAAACCCTAAACCCTAAACCCTAAGCCCTAAACCCTAAACCCTAAACCCTCAATCCTCCGCCCTAAAGGAACAAAGGTGGGCGTGCTTCTCCTGCCTTAAGGCAGCTGCGGGCCCTTCAGCCCTGCAAATAGAGTTTAGGGTTTAGGGTTTAGGGTTTAGGGTTTAGGGTTTAGGGCGCTGAAAATATCCAGGGGCCTCCAGCTGCCGCTGGACACCCTGCATGCGCAGGGGCTCCTCCAGGCCAACTTTCTCCTTGGACGCCACCGTTTAAACCCTTTAACCCTAAACCCTAAACCCTAAACCCTAAACCCGAAACCCTAAACCCGAAACCCGAAACCCTTGATAATGCTGGGAGGATCCAACACTTAAATCCCTTCAAGGGGGGGTTCTTAAGAATGACCCAATGGTAGCTAAGTTGCTGAGTTCATAAGCCCCCCCCCCCCAAAAAAAGTGCACACCTTCAGTTCTGAAGGGGAAAATAGTACCCCCAAAAACCGTAAAAAAGTACTCATTCAGCTACGAAGAGAACTATGGGAGGATCTAAAAAGGTAGATCCCTTCAATTCTTCCTCAGAATGACCCAATAGTAGAATAGGGTATTACTTGGGGGTTCTACTTCTTGGCTCCTCCCAGGGGTCTGGGTAAGCCCTGATGCAAAGGGTTGTAGAGTTTAGATTCTTCAAAGGGTTTGAGGTACGTACACACGAAAGAGAGGCAGTTGCCCCAGTTGTCTTGGGCGTGCTTCCCTTCAAAGACATATGAAGTAGGGTTTGTATTCTTTTTGTCCCCAATAGGACACCAATTCTATCATTCGTCAATATGAAAAGGGAACCGTATATACACTCACCAATAGCAGAAATATAAACCCTGCCTCATATATAGGCATCAGGCTTTGGGGCTTGTTGGGGGCTTCATTTAAACCCTAGACCCTAGACCCTAGACCCTAGACCCTAGACCCTAGACCCTAAACCCTAAACCCTAAACCCTAAACCCTAAACCCGCAGGGCATCGTCGCTGCCGGAGACTTGAACGTCTCAAACCAACAGCCCTACAATGCTAAAACCTCAAGCCCTTAAGGGCCTACCCCGCAATCCTAAACCCTAAAACCTTAACTCCAACCCCTAACAAAACCCTAAACCCTACACCCTAAACCCTACGACCTGTTGCACTTCGCTTAGGTGTCGGATTACAGTCGTAAAGGGTGTTTAGAACTCCTATGCAGTGGGTTTAGGGTTTAGGGTTTAGCGCAGTGAACACTGAAGGGTTTAGGGTTTAGGCTTTAGGGTTTAGGTTTTACCCTAAACCCTGATGGGGTGGGGGCCATTACGGCTCCGAGACCCACAGCTGCAGGTAGCCTTGGAGCCCTCACGATGCTGCACACCTACATTAAGGTTTAGGGTTTAGGGTTTAGGGTTGAGGGTTTAGGGTTTAGGGTTTAGGGTTCCGCAGGGCTTTGTGTGTGTGTGTGTGTGTGTGTGTGTGTGTGTGTGTGTGTGTGTGTGTGTGTGTGTGTGTGTGTGTGTGTGTGTGTGTGTGTGTGTGTCCGTGTGTCCGTGTGTCCGTGTGTCCGTGTGTCCGTGTGTCCGTGTGTCTGTGTGTCTGTGTGTCTGTGTCTGTGTGTCTGTGTGTCTGTGTGTCTGTGTGTCTGTGTGTCTGTGTGTCTGTGTGTCTGTGTGTCTGTGTGTCTGTGTGTCTGTGTGTCTGTGTGTCTGTGTGTCTCTGTGTCTCTGTGTCTCTGTGTCTCTGTGTGTGTGTGTGTTGGGGTTTAGGGTTTGGGGTTTGGGGTGTAGAATTTTTGGGGTTTAGGGTTGAAGGTTTGGGGTATGCTGATGAAATGTAGGGGTCGGAATAATTTTTAATAGTATTCTCTTAGGGTCCCGTTGTAGTTATACTATAATAGCCCCCCCAAAACCCTATTCCAATTATTCAGGCCCCTATAATAGCCCAACCCTGCCCTCTTGAATAGGCTGTCGTTCTACGACCTTATACATTTAGTTACCGACATCCTAAACCCGAGTCGGCCCGAGACCCTAAGACGCTGAGCCCTGCACCCCCAAGGCCAGAGGAGGTGAGCTGTGGGGTGCGTAAGGTCGGGCTTATGAAGTTTAGGGTCCTGACCTCAAGGCTGGAGGATGATGGGTTTAGAGGTTCAGATAGGGCTTGGGGGTTATGATCGTATAGTTATGAAAGGGACGGCACGGGAATACGATTAGTAATTACTCCGAGCGATATTATGCTTTTCTCGGGTTCCTGGCAAGGGGCATCCCTCATCAGAAGGGTATAGACCATCTCCCACTCGCTCTTGCACCTGCCATTGCTGGGGCCCTGGCAACTGGCCTTCCTGCCCAGAACCCTAGGAAAACCTATGCCACCAAAAATCACTGCACTCCCCTGAACATAAAAAAGCAATGACAGTCTTAATTTACCGGGGATGTTGAGAAAACAAAGAGGAAAATGATTCGAATGACACTTGGCTGAATGTTGGAGGGCGGGGGAAGGTGTAAACCCCAAGGCTATGGAGTTTGGGCTTTGTGGTTCGGGCCGCTCCAATGTAAGGGTGAGTAAGGCCCCAAACCGCCAACCACGACACCCAGAAGACGTGCGATTTCGGGTTGTTTTTGGGATTCCGGGCTGACGGTTCATCAAGCGTAGGAGGGCTAGAAGGGCATCAAACATCTTAAGCCTCTAACGGAGTATGTATGGACCCTAATTTCAAAAATCCAAGAACTCCAGTAAGGTTTGAAGTCTCGGGCTTAGAATGAGGGTGTCAGGGCAACCTTTTTGCTGTGACAGGGAACACCGAAACCTCCACTCCCCACAGCCTAGCCCTAAAACCCAAAACCCTACATAGCCCTAAACCCCAAAACCCGAAACAGCCCTAAACCCTAAACCCTAAACCCTAAACCCTAAACTCTAAACCCTAAACCCTAAACCCTAAACCCTAAACCCTTAGAGTCCGAGGCTTCGAAGCATAAACCCGAAGCCTCTCCCGAACCCCCCCCCCCCCCCTCCCCTCCCATCCCCCTCCTCTCCCCTACTACCCCCCTCTATACCTACCCCTCCTAGACAGGTAAATAGGCTGAATTATCCCAAAAAAGCCCGTATAGGAGGGGAGACCTTTGGGTTAGTATTGAGAGGGGTAATTAGTAGGGGAACCCATCATCCTCCCATCCCATGCCATGGCTATGCGCCTCTCCTTCCAGGCGGCATCCTTGGCAGTCCAAACTTGCTAAACCCTAAACCACTAAACCCTACATCATAAAGGCCTAGCTAGCCCTAAACCCTAAACCCTAAACCCTAAAACCTAAACCCTAAACCCTAAACCCTACACCTAAAGCCCCAAAGCCCTAAACCCTTCTCCAAGAAAGGGATCTTGCTCTTGACAGCACTAGGAGGTTCAGGGTAGTTATAACCCACTGATAACTGTAGTTATAACCCATTCATAAGGCCTCTGCGTACCTAATGTGGTGATAAGGGCTATTATAAGTACAGTTTTATTTGGGTTACTAAGATAAGTGAAGGCAGGAAGGGCGGTGGCAGAAGCAGCTCATATGGCAACGACATGGCACATAAAGTCCGATATCTGCCCTTAGTTGCTGGGTTCATTAAACCCCCCCACAAAAGTATTCAGTGTACACTTTCGCTTCTATATCGGACTATAGTATCCCGAAAAGTGTTATGCGTACTCGTTCAGCTAAGTCAAGGCCCATACCTACCTGAGGTTCGAAAGTCCAAGAGTTGGTAGTTTCCGAAATTGGGGTACCTTTCTGGGGTCCTGATTATAAGGAAACTGTACTATTTGGGGTCTATTTTAGGGGTCCCTTATTTTCGGTAAACCCCCTGTTGCTGCCCCCCTCCCTCAAACTCTGAACTGTGAAGCCCAAACCGTAAACCCTTAAACCCTCAACACGAAACCGAACCAGCACTCAAGACCAAGTGGCTCTGGACTTGTTAGCCTGGAACATCCTTGGCTGCTTGCGCGCAAAGTGCACGATACTTGGAGGTTCATGGGTAGGAATAAAAGTAGGGCTCTAAGTACCCCAAGTAGGGAAATAAGTATACCATACGCTTCACCCTACCTAAAACTACCAGAGACCTACAATTGTTGTCCTTAAGACCTCCAGACATAAACCCTAAACCCTAAACCCTCAACCCTCAACCCTAAACCCTCAACCCTAAACCCTGAAACCCTAAACCCTAACCATGAACCTCCTGAACGCATCGGGCTCAGGGGCTCAGGGCAAAGGTTCAAAGTTTAGGGTGGAAGTGAAGCGGCCGAAGCCGCCAAGCGAAAAAAAAAAGAGTTTAGGGTTTAGGGTTTAGGGTTTAGGGGTTTAGGGTTTAGGGTTTAGGGTTTAGGGTAGCATCCGATCATTTTTCAACTCCCCCACCCCCCCTCGGGTGTAGGTCCTCTGCGAACCATTGTACTGTAGCAAGCGGCTTCCCTTTGTCAAAGGTTCCCCAGGCGTAACCCGGAAACCCCAAACCAGCCAAAACCCCAAACCCCAAACCTGAACAGATTTCAGGGGCTTCGTGGCTTATCTCCCCCCCCCCCCCCCCCCCCCCCCCCCCCCCCCCACCCCATGATAAACGACCACTTCCCGCCCCCTTTTACCCCCCCGAAACTGGAACGGCCAATAGGCCGGCCCGAAACCCTAAACCCGCAACCCTTCGAAACCCCTAAACCCCGGAAACCACAAGAAAACCCCGAAACCCCTATAACCCCTAAAAACCGAACCCCGAAACCCCTAACCCCCTAAACCCCTAAACCCCTAAACCCCTAAACCCCTAAACCCCTAACCCCCTAAACCCCTAAACCCCTAAACCCCTAAACCCCTAAACCCCTAAACCCCTAAACCCCTAAACCCCTAAACCCCTAAACCCCTAAGCCTAAACCCTAAACCCCAAAACCCTAAAACCCTAAACCCAAACCCCTATGCCGGTGAACGCTGCCCGGCATCTTCCGCGTAACGCGCGTCTCCATGGTCACCGAGGGCTCGTACCACTCCTGGGGTCGTGCACAAGGGTTTAGGGTTTAGGGTTTAGGGCTTCGGGTTTAGGGCTAGGGTTATGGAAGCCCCAACCACACTTTGTTGCTAAGCAAGCTATAGTATGATTGGAGGCTACCTGAACCGTTTTGTATTTTCAACCACACTTTGTTGCTAAGCAAGCTATACTATGATTGGAGTTCAGAGGTTTAGGGTAAGGCAGTCACTTCGGGGTTCTTCTACATTCGGGTCCCTTTTCGCTCCCAAATATCTGGGTTGGGCTCAGGGTCTGGGGTTCCTCTCCCGAAGCATTCCTCCCCCACCCCACCACAACGCCAGCCCCGACCGCAAGCCCTGAGGAGCTAAGGGGTTTAGGGTTTAGGGTTTAGGGTTTAAGACCTTACAGTCGCGTGGGGCTTTAGTGTGCGGGGCCTTTGTGGTTCGAATGGCTGTGGGCAGGCATTTTACAACAATGTTGTATAGGAACGATGAATGGTTGGACTAGCTGTGCAGGCTACTGCAGTATGGCCCCCGAGCCCTAACACCTTCAACCCTTCTAAACTACCCCTGAACCCTGAAACCGGGTTAAGGGGTTCAGGTAGTTTAGATCCTCCCTGTCCCCCCCAACCCCTTTCATATCAGGGAGCGTGGATGGGGTAGGACATGCCCCCTTCTCCGCCAGCCGGACCGCAGCAAAGCACCTCAACTCAACCCCAGAGTCTGCTGGGGCCTAAGGGCTTTCAGGGTTTTTGAAGCCCAACACCCCATCTCCGCTCCATGAACCCACAGGAAACGGGGGTGAAGCCTTGGGCTTCTGAAAGAATCACTCCTCGCCCTCACCCATAAACCTCGAGTTAGGGTCTTCAGTCTTCACCGCTTCGATCTTGAAGGCCCGGGCATAGGGGGGTCGATTGATTGAGAAGTTCAGGGTTTTGGGTTCAGTGGTTCAGGGATTAGGGTTTAGGGATGTTTTCGGGGGTTCCTCCCTCAAAAAATGCCATGCGCGCCCATCTCACAGAGCACGCAGGGTTTAGGGTTTAGGGTTTAGGGTTTAGGGTTTAGGGTTTAGGGTTTAGGGTTTAGGGTTTAGGGACGCAGCAAGCATGTTTCCTTGCACTGGCAGACTGGTAGTCGCATACGTTCTCAAGAATGGGACCCGACACCCTATGAGGACTCGACCCTTCCCCCCCAGCCCCCCCCCCCCCCTCCCCCAAACCGAAAACACGAAGCCCGAAAGCCCCAAACCCTAAAACCCTAAACCACAACCATCCACAACCTAAATCCTGAAACCCTGAACCCTAAACCCCAAACCCTAGACGCCAAACCCATAAACCCATACACCCCGAAACCCGAAACCCGAAACCCTGAACTCCAAACCCTAAACCCCAAACACAAAACCCTTAGGCTTAAACCCTAGGCCCTAAACCCTACCATTGGATGTTTTTCGGCTTAGGGCCAAGGGGTCTACAACCCGAAGCCCCAAGCCACGAGACCTACAACTAGGGTTCCGGGTCCCCGAAACCCTAAATCTTAAACCTTAAACCCTTAACCCCAAACCCTAAACCCCAAACCCTAAACCCTAAACCCCAAACCCTAAACCAAAAACCCTAAACCCCAATAGATTGTTGACCACCGGGTGGCCAGCCGCTTCACCAGCTCTGGCCGCCTCAACGCGAGGTGCCTGGGCTGCCGATTTGGTGGGTTTAGGGTTTAGGGTTTAGGGTTTAGGGTTTAGGGTTTAGGGTTTAGGGTTTAGGGTTTAGGGTTTAGGGTTTAGGGTCCAGGGTTTAGGGGACCCGGAACCCTGGTTGTAGGGCTCATGGCTTGGGGCTTCGGGTTGTAGACCCCTAAGCCCTCAGCCGAGAACAACCAATGGTAGGGTTGAGGGTTGAGGGTTGAGGGTTGAGGGTTGAGGGTTGAGGGTTGAGGGTTGAGGGTTGAGGGTTTAGGGTTTGGGGTTTAGGGTTTGGGGTCGTCGGGTTCGGTTGTAGGGCCGTTGGGGGATAGGGTACTGGGGGTATAGGTCTATCGGTTGACAGGGTTTGGGGTTGAGGGTAAGGTTAGGGGCTTATTGGGGGTTTAGGGTGGAGTCGGGAATAGGGTACTATGCTTCAGGGTATGCCCGGGCTTGTAGTTCGAGTATCGAATCTTTGGCAACCAGCTGTATACTATTACTATTTGCGGGGCGTAGGGGTTCTGGGTTTGAAGTGCATGGACCCCTCCGAGCACTCGAGAGGTGCATGGTACACACTCCGACCTCCCCCGTGGCAACAGCTCCACGGGTCAGGAAGTACTTGATCTTCGGATTCCGAAGCATTCTTTGCCAATGGGCCACGCTGTAGGTGTCCCCACTTCCAGCAGCTTCGATCTCCGGCCCTCGGCTCTCCTCCGAGGGGTCCCTCTTTCGTACATGTAGCAACGGACCCTCCGAAGCCCCTTCCCCCGATGGAGCAGAGGCCCTCACAGGTGCTGCTTCTGCACATGCCCTGCAAGCGCCCCCCCCTTAATCCAGGGATTAAGGCTCGTACCCCCAAAGTTGTTCCCCTAAAGGTTCCCCTTGATGTACTCCTAACATGGCTCCTATGTTCCCTGGAAGAATCTGAAAAAAAGGTCCCAAACCCAAGGGTACCACCTTAAGGGGTCCAAGGTAGTCCCTTGACTGAATTCAGGATGTTATCTTAAGTTATACAGTTTTGAATGAAAGGCTCTGGGCTCTCTCGGCACGACTGAATGATGACAAGCCTGTGCGTCAGGTGGCCCTCGACCCCAAAACTCTAAACCCCGGACTCCAAACCGCCAAAAAATCAACACCTAAACTTTGACCTAAACCCTAAACCCCGAACACCAAACCCCAAAAGAATCAACGCCTAAACCCTAAACCCCGAACACAAAACCCCAAAAAACTCAACACCTCAACCCTAAACCCTAACCCTAAACCCTAAACCCTAAACCCTAAACCCTGAACCCTAAATCCGAAACCCTAAACCCTAAAACCCCTCACCTCTTTTGGAGCAAGGCGGGAGGCTGCGCCACCATCGCGCCGAAGGAGATGCCGAGGACGTTGACCGGAAGCCTACTTCGAGCGTCATGTCCGTGGGGAGGGGGTAAGTAGGGATCAGGGATTAGGGAGTAGGGTATTTAGGGTTTAGGGTTTAGGGTTTAGGGTTTAGGGTTTAGGGTTTAGGGTTTAGGGTTTAGGGTTTAAGTAGGGTATTTAGGGTTTAGGTTTAGGGTTTCGGGTTTAGGGTTTAGGGCTTGAGATTTCGGGGATAGGGTTGTGCTTCTTAATCTTGCAAGCCTAGCGTCAGGTGAACAATGTCCAACACTGCGTATAATTCCTGCTCTGCGTGTGCTGACAGGTTCAGCGGTGGAGTCAAGAAATGTTTGTTGCTGTGTTTTAGAGAGAGACCTTTCTGTTTAGACTACTATTTGCTTAAGAGCCACCAATAAATGAAGCATGATAATCCCCATATGCAAATAGTAGTAGAGAAAGGCCTGTGACAAATCAGGAAACATGATGCGCTGGCAAGCTTAGATGTTTAAGATGATCGCCTAAGCAAATTTACCCCAAACCCAAGACCCTAGACCCCAAACCCTAAACTCTAAACCCTAAACTCTAAACCCCAGACCCTAAACCCTAAACCCTCAAGGGTCAAGGGGGGGGGGGGGGGGGCGGCGGGGGGCTTTGGAAAGAACATCTTCGAACTTCAAGGTCCAGACTGATCCACATACCTTGGTCGCCCAGCAGCCATCTTATCATCAGGGTACCCCCTTTTTGGGGTTGGTTACTTTTTTGTACGGGAAGCTTGAACCAAAAAAGGGAAATGGGTACAGCTGGGCTACCAAGATACAGCTCTTAGGGTTTTCAGGGTCCTAAACCCCACACCCTAAACCCTAAACCCTAAACGCTAAACCCTAAACCCTAAAGCCTCTCTGGAAACAGCTTCTCCAGCAGCATGGCCGCGTCGTCGGCGTAGTCTTCCATCGTGCATGGCTCGTCCTGCCGGCGCGACCACAGCTTCCAAAGGAGAGCGCGGGTCCATGGAGTGCAGGGGCTAGGGTTTAGGGTTTGGGGTTTGGGGTTCAGGCTCCTGGCATAAGAGGGGCACCCCAAGCCAAAAACCCAAGACACTTGCCTTAAACCATATACCCTAGACCTTAACCCCTAAACCTTGCCACGAGCAACAAAGAAGGATTCATGGGGTTGCGAGTTAGGGGTTTAGGGGGGTTTGGGGTTTAGGGTTTGGAGTTTAGGATTTTGGGTTTAGAATTCATGTTAAGGCCTTCACAGCTAACGGAAGAAGGTTGACGAATTTGGGTTTATGGTGAAGTAGCAGCCACCAAACCCTAAACCCTAACCCCTAAACCCTGTAAACCCTGAGCCCTATAAACCCAAAAAAACCAAACCCTATAAACCCTATAAACCCTATAAACCCTATAAACCCTATAAACCCTATAAACCCTATAAACCCTACAAACCCTATAAACCCTATAAACCCTGTAAACCCTATAAGCCCTATAAACCCTACAAACCCTATAAACCCTATAAACCCTAAACCCTACTCAGCCCCAAAGGCCCTGCGACCTAACCCCTATAACCTAGCCTTCAGCACTGCGCCCCATTTCCCCCTTCGGTAGGGTTTTAGGGTTTAGGGTTAAGGGTTAAGGGTTTAGGGTTTAGGGTTTAGGGTTTAGGGTTTAGGGTTAGGGGTCCATGGCCGAGTCCAGGACACTGCGCGGCATGGTCGGTGATGACCTTGCCTCGCTGGTTCCCTGCATTGGTACGCATCTGGTTCAATGCATCCACGCACTCGGTGTTCTTGGTTTAGGGTTTAGGGTTTAGGGTTTAGGGTTTAGGGTTTAGGGTTTAGGGCCTGTCTTGGGCCTTGCACGCAGCAGTGAAGGCTTCCACTGCACCCTTGTGCTCCCAACATGAGCGGCAATTGGGAGGCATCTCAGACTTCTGCAACCATAGAACTTGCTCTCTTTTTGGCTTGTGCTCTCTAATTCCCTTTCGCCCGTGGAGGAGGACGAGGTTCTGCAGGAGCGGCGCTGCCATCCGCAAGGAGACCCCTGTACCACCACGCCCTAAACCCTGAACCCTGGACCCTACTTGGGCGTTGATCAGACGATGGGCCCGCTTTTGGGGGACACACTCAGCGTAGCCTGCCATAAAAGGGCCACACCGGTGATCAACAACTCAAAACCCAAAACCCTGAAGACCCCTCTGTGATCGTCCTTGATTGTCGACCTCCCCGTGTTCCGGTGATCGTAGGCCAGAACCTCTGACAGACCCTAAAGGCGACTCCAAGCGTGCGCTCTTGGAGTTTGGAGTGTTTTTCAGGGTGCATGGGGCTTGGGCACACTGGGGTTCAAGAGCTCAGTGTAAGCTACAGGCCCCTAGCAGAGAATCATATGTGGAGGTGGGTGACTTCGGATGGCTTGGGTTAGATTTCTTCGTTCTGAGTGGTGTGTGGGCGGTCTTGGGTGCATACCATGGCGTTCAGCTGACGAATGCTACCCCCCTACCCCCAAGGCCTTCAGGGCGAAGGGTCTACAGCAGGCAATTGCTACGATACACAGCCTGCGCCTAGGCAGAGTGTGATTTTGGTCATTGAATCCTAAACCCTAAACCCTGTAGCCCTGTAGCCCTAAACCCTAAACCCTAAACCCCAAACCCTAAACCCTAAACCCAACATCATCCCCAAACCCTGCATATCGAAGCCCCTGGCCTTAAAGAAGCCGATGGATGCATTGACATACTGCTGGTCGGTGGTTTTTCGAAGGTCGGCCGTCCTGGGTTCAGGTTGGGTGGGTTTAGGGTTTGGGGTTTGGGGTTTGGGGTTTGGGGTTTGGGGTTGAGGGTTGAGGGTTTAGGGTTTTGGGATTTTGGATTCAGCCTGGTGTGCGGTTCATAAGAGCTGGAGACACCTTTCTACCTTTTTTTTGAGGAGCTCCCTCTCACAGACCCCTAGGCCCATATTTGGGGGCTACTTTGGGGACCGTGGTCTCACGGTGAGAACCAGAAGGGTTTAGGGTTTAGGGTTTAGGGTTTAGGGTTTAGGGTTTAGGGTAACAAGACACCACAAAGAGACAGCAAAAGGAGCAGAAGGCGCAGAAGAGCAGGTAACACAAGCATGTGCCTCCGAACGATCCCAACGCAACAGCCCTTCCCACGTGAATAGGGCTTCGGGTTTGGGCTGAGGGCTCCGACATCTTTACCCTAAACGCTAAACCCTAAACCCTAAACCCTAAACTCTAAACCCTAAACTCTTGGAATTTCCGGAAGTTGCTTCGTGCTTGTTCTGCCAGCGTCACATCCACCCCTGCTTGAAAATCCTCCGGTGCTCTGAATACTCTGAAGAGAATAGTAGGATCTCGCGATGCTTTACTTGGGCCACTCCCTGCGGTGCGGTTTAGGGTCTAGGGTCTAGGGTCTAGGGTTTAGGGTTTAGGGTTTAGGGTTTAGGGTTTAGGGTTTAGGGTCTAGGGTTTAGGGTTTAGGGTTTAGGGTTTAGGGCTTCGGGTGCTCACGGGACGCTTCGCACCATCAAATTTCACTCTTCAACATTCATTGCTTACAAATAAAAATGTTCATACTTGGAGGATCGAGGGACTTGGTACGTAGGTACACATGTACAAACTCTGCATACAAAGCGCTGCACAGAGTATGGTGAAAGTATCGGGCGGGGGGGGGGGGGGGGAGGCGGGGGGCGGCGGCTGCACTCATGAGCCTACTAAATCAGTACTTACGAGTCCTCCAAGTATGGTAGTTGCAGTTGCAACCTATCCACACCCAGTTCAGGGACATAGGGCCCACTGATAAACTACCTGTGCTTCAAGTACTGCTCCAGAAACTGGTCAGGCACTTCAAACTGAAAGGCTTCATGTTTAGAAGGGAAGGGTCCCCGTAGAATGAGAAAAGGTGCTGCTTAATTGGGTTCGGGAGGGAACCTAAGCACCCTAAACCCTAAACCCTAAACCCCCTAAACCCTAACCCCCTAAACGCCCTAAACCCTAAACCCCCTAAACCCCCTAAACCCCCTAAACGCCCTAAACCCCCTAAACGCCCTAAACCCCCCAAACCCGCTAAACCCTAAAAAGAACTCCCAGCATTCTTCGAGATTCGAGCCCATGAGGAGGAACAGCACTTCCTCCTTCTCACCTCTAGGCTGAGGCTGGGGTTTAGGGTTTAGGTTTAGGGTTTAGGGTTTAGGGTTTTGGGGTTTAAGGGTTTAGGGTTTAAGGGTTTAAGGGTTTAGGGGTTTAGGGGTTTAGGGTTCGGGTTCAGGGCTTTGGGCTGACTGTACCACCATGTCCTGGTATCCAAACTAAGCCCTAAGCCCTAAACCCTGGATTGCTGGATCGGCCCTTTGCCAGCTACCTAAATTCAAGGGCGGCCATCCTTGGGTTCAGGGTTTGGGGTTTGGGGTGTAGGGTTTGGGGTTTGGGGTTTAGGGTTAGGGGTTTAGGGTTTAGGGTTTGGGGTTTAGGGTTTCGCTTAGTTGCTGAGTTCATAAGCCCCCCCCAAAAGTGTAGACTTTCAGTTCCATAGGGGGTTAGAGTATTTCAAAAAGTGTAAAGTGTGCTCCCTCAGCTGCTGAGTTTTGGTAGGGTTTTAGGGTTTTTAGGGTTTAGGGCTCAGGCTGTCAAGAAGCATGGAGGAGTTCGGCCCTTAAAGAGCCCACAACATAATTGCCACAAATCAGGGGCAACCCACGGGGGTTTTAGCATTCAGAATTCAGAGCCAGGTGCTCGGGTTTCAGGCTTTAGGGGTTGGAGGGTTTGGAGTTTGGGGCCAGTATGCTCTCGTACAGGCACGCACAACAAGTGACAATCGATCCGAAACCCTGAACCCCCAAAATGCCCCAGAGGTCTGGGAGAAGAAGGGTTCCTAAGCCCTGAACCCTAAATGACGAACCCCAAAAGCTTCAAATCTACATCTCTTAGGATGCTTCTACCACCCACGCCGCACACCTTCAGCATTGACGACCCCAAGTAGGGCCCAACGGCCCTTAAAAATAATCCCGAAAGACGGACTTTATTGCAGTTTGCGGGGATGCTGGACCCGGGGCACGGAACCCTGAATCCTACACCCTAAACCCCTAGCCCCCAAACACCCTAAACCCTAGCCCTAAACCCTAGCCCTAAACCCTAAAACCTCAACCCCAAGTCCCGCTTCATGTCATTCAGGATCTCACTCTCGGACAAGTCCCTGTGGTGACGTCCTAATGAAACGGAGGCGCATTCCTTCGCGAAGAAGCGAACCCTAAAGCCTAAACCCTAAACCCCAAACCCCAAACCCTAAACCCTAAACCCTAAACCCTACATCCCACACAACAGAGGGGGGCCCGGCACCTTGATACTCTCGTCGGAGCGGCCCTTGGACCTCATAGTAGAGCTTGACGCCTTGGAGCGCAAGCGGAGCCAGGGCGTAAACCCTGAAGTTTAAGGTTTAGGGTTTAGGGTTCAGGGTTTAGGGTTTAGGGCCCCGAAACCCTAAACACCTATCCCTAAAGCCTAAACCCTGGACCTAAAACCCTACCCAAAGACCCCAAAACCCTAGCCCTAAACCCCAAACCCCTCTTTCCACTCTTCACTCTTAGGGTTCAGGGTTTGGGGCTTATGGTGTAGGGTTTAGGGTTGAACCGCCATCGTCCTGGTCCTGGTGTAGGCTTGGCTGGTCTCCACACTTATGTGGCCGCTCTGGCCGCGGACGACTCCGCCCCTTGGTCTTGGCGACTCCTGTCGGTCTTCATTTGCATGTTCTTCTCCATCACGGCCATCAGCTGGACCAGCACGTGCGTGGGCTCCTGCCGCATCTTCTCCTCGCCGGCCGCGCGGCTCTAATCCCTAAACCCTAAACCCTAAACCCTATACCCTAAACCCTAAACCCTAAACCCTAGATGGTCACCGGAGCTTGGCGGAACCGCTCTGCCTGGGCCTGGTTCTGTGAGGGACCCTGATGCTCGGGCTGCAGGCTTCGGGTCTGGAAGCATATTAGGGGGTTTACGAGAATCAGGGTCCCCTTTTTTAGACCCCTAAATAGTACGATCCCCCTACATTAAGGGCCCCAACAAGGCACCCCGAATGACTTAAAACACCCCATATGTTAAGGCACACAGGCTAGCTTCCCAAGATTCTTTGGTGCTGCGGGTTACAAAGGATTCGCATCTTTTGGAAGCGGTCACCTGTTTTGGGTGCCTATATACCCTAGACCCTGAACCCTAAACCCTAAACCCTAAACACGTACTGTTAACCTTCAAGCAGGGACCCGAATCCCCCCTAAACCCCGATCCAGCAAAACCCCTAAGGCCCCAAAGCCCTAAGGCCCTAAAGGCCCTTTAGCTCTGCAGCTCTGCACCCTCCCTAAAACCCCAGGCCCTCAACCCCAAACCCTGAAGCCAACCCCCTAACCCATTTTAGGTATTCCAGGGCCTTAATCATTCGAATAGGAATACATATGTAGGGATCAGAAGGGAATACTTGTAGCAAATTCTCCCGACCCCGATATTCATCAGCATACCCTAATCCCCAAACCTTAAACCTCAAACCCTAACCCCCAAAACCCCAAACCCCACACCCTAAACCCTAAACCCAAAACCTCCAAACCCCAAAACCCCAAAACCCCAAGCCCCAAACCCCCAACCCTAACCCTGAACCCTTGAACCCTAAACCCCAAACCCTAAACCCTAAACCCCAAACCCCAAACCCTAAACCCTAAACCATAAACCCTAAACCCTTTCAGGTACAGCGCACAGCGCCTTTCCAGCCGAAGGGCCCCTCGCCTCGGTCAAGTCGAGGACGTGGCCTGGAGAAAAGGGGGTTTAGGGTTTAGGGTTTAGGGTTTAGGGTTTAGGGTTTAGGGCTTAGGGTTTAGGGTTTAGGGCATTTGGGAACTCCTGGGAGCTTCTCCCAGGGTTTAGGGTTTAGGGTTTGGGGTTTGGGGTTTAGGCTTGCCCTAAACCCTAAACCCTCAACTTGGGGTGCTTTTGGGGCTTGGGGTCGTTTCCAAACCTCCCACAAGCGTGCCGGGTGGGGGGGGGGGGGGGTCCAGTGTTTCGAGTCTCTGGCTTGAGTGTGTAGGGCGACGATGGCTAAACCCTGAGCCCTGAACTCTTACCCTGAAACCCTAAACCCTAAATTCGGAACCTTCCATCTCCTATGACCAGGGAATACAACTGATAAACTGTATTGTTCCTACAGCCCTGAAAAGTTCGGTTTAGAGTTCAACTCTTGGCGAAGTAAGAATCCCTGAGCGCTAAGCCCCAAAGCGACCAGAAGTTTGGGTGTTCGATTGTTGAGAGTTTATGGCGTCAGACACACTGTCCTCGCACCAGCTGGGTTTAGGGTTTAGTGTTTAGGGTCGGCGCTGTTCGGTTTTGTGTTTGGGGTTGGTTCTAGGGTTTTGGGTTTAGTGTTTGAGGTTGGTTCTAGGACCTCTGTAGATAACACTACCTTCAGAATACCGACTGAACCGCAACCCCCCGAAAAAAAAAGAAAACAACTCAAACCATCAAGCCTTCTAGGGCCCTTCTTTCTGAGTTTGTTCCTGTTTGCCCCGGGGCGCTGTCGTCAACATAAAAGTCTTCACCGTAGCCTCAAGACCGGAGGGTTGATAGCTCATTTAGGAAACAGAGTTCCGCGGCTGGGAAAACTAAGCTTCTAAGAGTCGCTAAAACCCTCAACCCCTAAACCCTAAACCCTAAACCCTAAACCCTAAACCCTAAACCCTAAACCCTAAAGAAGCTCTAAATCCTAAAGCCGAAGCCCCCAAACCACCCCGAAGTGGAGCTCGTTTTTGGGAGAATGGTTGCTGAGACGGTGCTTCATGCTCTCCAGAAGCTAGACCCCGGAGTAAAATAGGAATAAAAGGGTATCCTTCTTGGTTGAAGGGGATTATAACGGAACCCCAACCCACAAAACAAGGAATGAGGGCCTACTCCGGGTCCTAGGAAGCATTGAGGGGCTTTGGGGACCTTAAAAAAGAAGCCAAGCTTGACTCAACCTCTACACACAAAAGCCTACACAATCAGGGCTTAGAGGAAATTGACATTGAGGGTTCATAGGGTTAAGGGTTTATCGGGTTTAGGGTGTCTTCGTTTATTGGCGGGTTTAGGCATTTGGAAATGGGGGGTTTCCGAAATTGGGCGTATCTTATTGGGGTCCCTACTATAAGGGGATCCTACTATTTGGGGATTTATCTTGGGGGTCCCCGGTTTTCGTAAAACCCAAATGAGGGCCCTGGTGGATGTCTGGGAGCTCCACCCTGGACGGCTTTTGGCGCCATGCGTGGCCGCGGAGAGCGCGACGCGGGCACGGGGCGATGTGCATTAACGCCCTGCTTCGGGCTAAGCAAAGTGGTATGACGGGGTCCCACTCTAAAATCTCGGGGGTATGAGTTGCAGCGAATCCCTAAACCCTAAACCCTAGACCCTAAACCCTAAATCCAAAAGCACGGCCTGGCCCACAAATAAAAGCCTAAACCCCCGTAGTTCAAGCTGCTCTGGACATGGTTGGGGCTTGTCTTTGTTCGAGTTGAGTCTTCGACGCTCCCCTACAGTCTTGATAGGGCCTACTTTATACGGAGAAGGAGCTCCTTCGTTAGGAAGATACCGAAGGAACAGTAGGTAGCACAGAGTGTGAAGTCCTAAGCCCTAAACCCTAAACCCGCATACGCCCAAGTAACAGTTTGCTCTTCCTTCATGTATCGCACCTTTGGCTGCTCCAAGAAAAACAGCGGCGTGCAAACAGTGAATGGCCCACTTGGTATGCCCCCTGAAAACATCAAGGCCTGACCAACGAATCATGAAAGCCAAGTTAAGCTCTAAACCCTAAACCCTAAATCCTACACCCTAAGCCCTTAGCCCTGCGCAAACTCGAAGCTGAGACTTCGTAAAGTGACGTCTACAAAGCCGGCCTCTCCCTCAATCCTTCATTGGATCCTAGGGTTTAGGGTTCCTAAGTTTAGGATTTAGGGCTTAGGGCTTTGCAATGAATCCGGTAGCCTAAGCTGATGCCGCCTTCCCTTTGCCATGCCCAAAACAATCGACAACCATTTTCAAGACTCCAAGCGAGGTACGCATCCATAGGTGCGTGTACAGACGCAAAGGTGTACACACGGGGTTTAAGGGTAGTTCAGTATGTTAGGGTCCCGTTTGGGGTCCTTATTTGAAGGGTGGGTTCCGTGCTCTCTCTCTCTCTCTCTCTCGCTTTAAAACTACGTCTATATGAGGATGCTGTAGGGTTTAGGGTCTAGGGTCTAGGGTTGAGGGTTTAGGGGCTAAGGTTTAGGGCTTAGGGTTTAGGGCTTAGGGTACTAAGAAAGTGATGGCCCCGAACATTCTTTGGCTGGCTGAAGATGCCCTGCGGAACTCAGGTGCCCTGTGAGTGCGAAACCTTTGGGGGCTTGAGGGTTTATGGTTCGGGGTATAGGTTTGGATGTTCCCCCTTGTACGAACAGTCCTTCAAAGAGATTATAGTAGGAGGTGCTATAATCGGTATTAAGGCCTGTTAGTATCAGGGGGAACATCCCAAGGTGTAGGGAAGAAACATCCGGCCTCCCTTTTCGGCTTGTTGCGCGGCCAGGGCGGTTTTTTGCTACTGAAACCATGTCTGGTCAGGGTTTAGGGTTTAGGGTTTAGGGTTCAGGGTTCAGGGTTGAGGGTTGAGGGTGACTACAACATCAACTGGCCAGTGGGATTCTAGTGACCTTTGGGATTCGTCTGAAGGAATTCTACAACACCAAAAAGGTTACACAGGTTATGGTTCCGACCCAAGCCTTAACACCCTTCCCACAGCACTGTCTACGGGGAGAAGCCCCTTACTACACCAACCATGGTGCTGAGGGAGCTATAGAGCCCTATTTACAATACTTACAGGCCAACCGGGGGCTCTGATTATTCTACTTCAAAAGCTTCAAGGCGC
>CAJNDS010002270.1:417434-459934 GCA_905221605.1 Symbiodinium natans | reverse complement strand
TACCCCCCTCAACCCTAAGCCCTAGATCCTAAGCTTCAAAACCTTAAAACCCCTTGTTCACAACAAACTCCACAGGTCTAAGAGCATCAAGGCACATGGCATCGACGACCAAGGGCCCGGATGCTGGTAGGGCGGGGGCCCTCCCTGCACAGGCATACCTTCAAAGTGATTTAGGGTTGAGGGTTTAGGGTTTAAGGTTTAGGTCAAGGCTTCAAAGTGCGGGTAGGGGTGTTTGGGGCTTGAGGGGCTTTTGAGGGGTTTAGGCTTTGGCGAGGATTTAGGATTCTCAAGTAGCCACGAGTAGTAACTTTGCCTGTGAATACTTCAGAAGTGCGGTTCTCACCATGATTCAAGTCTTCACCTTCAATACATGTTGCTGTTATGAACATGACTTTATGTGTTTAGTGATGGCGTGCCCCGGGAGAAGGGCTGGGCTAGGGTTGTAGGGTTCTTAGGTAGGTTTAGGGTTTAGGGTTTAGGGTTTAGGGTTTAGGGTTTAGGGTTTAGGGTTTAGGGTTTAGGGTTTAGGGTTTAGGGTTTAGGGTTTAGGGTTCAAGGGGGGTAGGCACCTAGGGAATCTTAGGGATGCTTAGGGAGCCTCTGGGTGAGGGATGGGGAGTAGTAGGGAACCTTGGGTTACATACCGCCCGTGAACCCCCCTGCCTTAAGAACCCCCCTAAACCCTAAACCCTAAACCCTAAACCCTAAACCCTAAACCCTAGGCCCCAAACCCTAAACCCATACGCATTGGGAGGCTTCATTATGGGAGATACTTAGGCAGTGGCTTGATTGGGGTCTGCAGACAGCACGAACTAAACCCTGAAGTCGGTGTAGGGTTTAGGGTTTAGGGTTTAGGGTTTAGGGTTTAGGGTTTAGGGTTTAGGGTTTAGGGTTTAGGGTTTAGGGTTTAGGGTTTAGGGTTTAGGGTTTAGGGTTTAGGGTTTAGCATGCTAACGAGACTGTGCTGATGACTGGGGCGGATTTGGAGAGAGAACCATAATATATGCTGTGTGGGAAATAGGGTTTGGGGTTTAGTTGTATAGAGGGGCCAGGGCCCGAAGAACTTTGAAATGAGTTTCGGCTCAACTCCAGATTAGACCTATCCACCCTGCACCCTAAGCGCTTCCCTAGGCCCTAAGCCCTAAGTCCTAAGCCCTAAGCCCTAAGCCCTAAGCCCTAAACCCAAAACCCTGAACCCTGAACCCTTTTGCCGCAAAGTAACTGGGGAAGGGCTGGTAGGGACCAGCACCACCAAACCCTGGGCCAGTGTCCTCAGTCTGCTCCTGCTGCTGCAGATTAGGTTTGCGGTGTAGGGTTTAGGGTTTAGGGTTTCGGGTTCAGGGTTTAGGGTCAAGGGCCATCCCGGAAACATCAGGAAACCCGGTTTTGTTTTGGGCTTAGTGAGGTTTTATGGGGGTTGAGGCGACCTATTTTCCCTAGACCCGGGAGTAACCTAGGAATAAAAAAAGGGTGCCCTTTTTGGTTTTTAAGGGGATAAAAGGGAACCCCAACCCCAAAAAAAGGAATTAAGCGCCTACTCCCAGTCCTAGTTCCTTCAAACCGGCACCCCCCGCCGCTGCCCCCGCCACTCCCTCCGCCCCCGCCACTCCCTCCGCCCCCGCCACTCCCTCCACCCCCGCCACCCCCACCCCCCCCCCCCACCCCCCCACCAAAAGCCTCAAAGAGGTCTTTGGGCACGCAGGTTAGGCTCAGGGTTTAGGGTTTAGGGTTTAGGGTTTCGGGTTTAGGGTTTAGGGTTGGTTCAGAGTTTGGGGTTCAGGGTTTGTGGTTTTTAACCCTAAACCCTAAACCCTAAACCCTAAACCCTAAACCCAAACCCTAAACCCCGCCTCCCCGGCCGTAGCATCGCCCAAGAGGCCGCCAGTGGCCTCAACATTCTGGCTTTAGCGTTTTAGGGTTTAGGGTTTAGGGTTTAGGGTTTGGGGTTTAGGGTTTAGCGTTAGGGTTTTAGGGGTTTATGGGGGTTTCGGGTTTAGGGTTTTAGGGGTTTAAGGGCTTTCGTGTGTTAGGGGTTTAGGGTTTAGGGTTTTAGGGTTAGGGTTTGAGGGTTTCAGGGTTTTAGTGTTTATGGTTTTATACGAGGGTTTCAGGGGATTAAGGGTATAGGGTTTTTAGGGGTTTAAGGGTTTTGGGGTTTATAGGTTTATACGAGGTTCTAGGGGCTTAAGGGTGTAGGGTTTTAGGGGTTTCAGGGCTTGAGGGCTTATAGTTTTATACTCGAGTTTTTGGGGCTTAAGGGGGTTTAGGGTTTGTGGGGTTTGAGGGTTTTAGGGCTTATAGTTTTGTACTAGGTTTTTGGGGGCTTAAGGGTATAGGGGTTTAGGCTTTTAGGGGTTTAAGGGTTTTCGGGTGTTTGTGGTTTAGGGTTGTTAGGGGTTTAAGGGGGTTTGGGGTCTTCGGGTTTTAGGGGTTTAGGGTTTGGGGATGAGGGTTTGAGGGCTTCGGGTTTCGGGATTTTGGGGTTTGAGGGTATTAGGGTATTAGTTCCGGGAAAGAGTCCAGAATTTCGATCAGGACCCCATGTAGAGTCCCCTTCAAGCCCCTTCTATGCTTCTAACCCAAGCCTTTACTAAACGCAAAGACCTCAACCCTGAAACTTTCATGTAGGGTTCCATGGGTTTAGGGTTGAAGGGTTAAGGCTTTAGGGCGTCAGGCGGCTTGAAACATTCTTTTGGGGCCATAGTCGCAAGGAGCTGAGGGTTTCGCGCTCAGGGGCTTTGTGGTGGGGTGTCTGCCTGCAATTGCAAACTCTACGAGCCCTATAAACCCCTATCAGACGTACTACGCAATCAATAGCTGCGGTTTAGGGTTCAGGGTGTAGAGTTTAGGTTCAGGGTTTAGGGAAAAAAGACTCAAAGACTCAAAGCCCTGTTTGACCCTGGCTGCTCCCCGTGCCTGGTGCCAAGTGCGCGAGAGCCTTGGCGGGGAGAGGAGGATACGCAAACCCCACCCCTTAGACGGGTGCTAGATAAACCACGCATGGCAGTGAGGCTCGCCATGCAACTGCAGATTCGCAAGCATCATTCGATTGAGGGTTGAGAGGGTAGAGGGTTTAGGGTTTAGGGGTTTAGGGTTTTACGGGTTTAGGGGTTTAGGGGTTTAGGGGTTGAGGGGTTGAGGGGTTTAGGGGTTTAGGGTGAAATCGATGCTCGACAGTACTGATGCGCGGGTGGCCACCATCTTTAGAGAAGTCGCTGCTCTGGTCTGATGTGACAAGACCGGTAGACAATGCGAAAGACCCTTAACTAGGCGGGCCATTTAAACCTCTGCAAGAGAATCGAAATTAAGGTCCTCTTAAACTTAGTAGCCCAGTAGCCATATTACAATAAGGGCACCATGTTTTTGGTTGGTTACATTATAAGGGAACCCAGAACCCAACAAAAAAAAGGCGTAAAGGGTACCACTGGGCTACCAAGTAAACGAACCCTAAACCCTAAACTCTAAACCCTAAACCCTAAACCCAAACCCGAAAACCCTAAACAATGACATCTCCCGAAGGTCCTGCGAACCACGTCTCTCCTTAACTGCCAGCGAGCAAGCCACACCCGAAGCCTAAACCCGGAACCTTTGACTCCTAAACCCTCAACCCTCAACCCTCAACCCTCAACCCTCAACCCTCAACCCTGAACCCTGAACCCTCAACCCCGCCCTCTCGGCGCAGCGCCAATTCAAGGCCTGCGTGCCGTACCCTCGCGCCCAGGGGGTTTTAGGATTTGGGCTTGCAAAAACAAATTGGCGGGTACCGATCTTGAGGAGTCTCCCATCGTAAGGCAATACTACGTGGGGTGCCCCCGGAGATCGATTTCGGGTTGCGGTCTCGGTCTCAGACATTTTGTCCCCAACCGTCACACCCCACCCCCCCTCCCCCCCCCCCTGGCGCCCTTCGAGAGCATGCTTTAGGGCTTAGGGCTTAAGGTTTAGGGTTTAGGGTTAGGGTTGAAGGTTGACAGCTTAAATCGTCCGGCATCCGGCATCCCACTGCAACGGCACTGCAGCAGCAGCGTTTTTGCTTCTCACATCGCCCTGGGCAAACCATGCACTCGTCGTCGCCACCGTGCGGATTTGAACGTGGTGCCCGGGTAGATTGTCCCCCTGGTTCTTTGTAGGGAATGTGGGAATTAGGGCCCTACATCTACCCTTTAAGGGAGTATAGAGGTACCTCATTCCCTCAGTCCCTACTAAGAACCAGCCAGTTGTTGCGGATGACAAGCTGTCATCTGAGAGGGTGCTAGAGTCCCACCCAAAAAAGGCTGACAACGCCACAGAGAGCTTGCTCAAGTTCGCATGTTTCAGAAGCAAAAAGACTTGGTGGTTCTCAGTCGGGAATGATGGGATGAGGTGCCTTCGAGCCACGGGCCCTTAGTATGGCCCCTTACCCTTTTTTATCGGGATCCGAAATATGGGCCCTTAACACAAAAAGTGCATATAGGGTCATATACTGGGGTCCCCCGAATAAGGGCCCATCTTTCGGACCTTAGAATATATGAGCTGAACCCATGGCCACTCTTGGGCGCTGTTCAACTCCATTGCCTGAGCATGAGTTTAGGGTTCAGGGTTCATAGGGTTTAGGGTTGAATGTCCTTGTCAGGACGGCCTGCGTCGACAATCTCAAAACAACAAAGGCCCAAGTAGACCCCAAACCCTAAACCCTAAACCCTAAACCCTAAACCCTAAACCCTAAACCCTCAACTCTAAACCCTAAACCCTAAACCCTAAACCCTAAACCCTAAACCCTAAACCCTAAACCCTAAACCCTAAACCCTAAGTAGACCCCCAATGCATTTGAGGTACGTATACCTATGAGGTTTGCAGGGAGAGGGGAGATGCATCATGTGACAGGTCTACCTGCGCAGTCCCTCTCCCCGAAAAAAGCCCCAAGCCCCCTAAGAACCACGCCCTAAACCCTAAACCTTAAACCCTAAACCCTAAACGCTAAACCCTAGACCCTAAACCCTAAACCCTGTAGCCTAACTCCTAAGTCCCAAACCTATAGAACCCTATTTCATGGCGTAAGCACTGATCCGCAGGCCTTCTTCCTCTCGCCGTGGCCGCCGTTGCGGGCCCGGACCGCGGGGATACTGCAGGGTCTGGCGCAAGTCTACTTGGAAGCCCTGTTGACTTAGCAGGTAGGGCTAGTAAGGTGGGTTTATTTAGGGTTTAGGGTTTAGGGGTTATGGGGCTGATTATTTAATTTGGGTTTCTAGCAGATACGAAGTAGCCTTACCAGGTCAAAAGAGCTTGTAGCTAAGAGGCCCAAGCCGGCAAAGGCCACCCCATGAAGGGACGAGAAAGGATACAAAGGGAAACAACGGTAGACAAGGAATCCATGGGGCCATGTAAAGGCCGTTCCCTAAGCCCTAAACCCTAAACCCTAAACCCTGAAGCCTGCACCCTAAACGCGCAACTTGGCCCTCAACTCGAATGAATGCGGGCGGGTTTCTTCAGGGCTTGCAGGATTGGATGGTCGGGACTGTAAGGTTTGACGATTGCGGCGGCCTGCCCACGCCATTCCTGTTGATTCATGGGATGGAGCCCCGATGCCAGAGCCCCAAAATCATGAAACCCTAAACTTGGGATGTTCCCCCTTATGCTACCAGTCCTTCAAAAGGGATTATGGTGCCCCCAATTATAATCTCTATTAAGGACTCTTAGTGTAAGGGTGTCCTGAAAAAAGGGATTATGGTACTCCCGATTGTTAATTAATCCCTATTGAGGACTGTTGGTATAAGGGGAAACATCCCAACATGAAACGGCCAACGCTGCCTACAAAGTCCGGCACCCTGCAAGCCAAGAAGCCCTGACGCCCCAAGCCAGTAGTTTAAAGTTTAACCCCAAACGCAACATCTTTCCTTAAACTCTAAACCCTGAAACCTAAATTCTCAACCTAACCCCCCCCCCCCCCCCCCCCCCCCTCTCCTGCACCCTCACAGTTGAAGGCTTAGGTTTAGGGTTTAGGGTTTGGGGTTTTAGGCTTTTAGGCTTTTTGGCTGTTAGGGTTTAGGGTTTAGGGTTAGGGTTAGGGTTTAGGGTTTAGGGCTTAGGATTTGGGGTCTCTTGTAGGCACGGCCTGCGGTGGCGGAGGAGCCAACATTGGTCCTCCACAAAGGGCTCATATGCTTGAGTGGGTTAGGGCGCTTCTTCACTTCCTAAACCTTAAGCCCTGAAGCCTCAACCCTGCACCCTGAACCCTAAACCCTAAACCCTATACCTGAACCCTAAACTTCAAACCCCAAACCCTAAACCCTCAACCCTAAACCCTAAACCCAATACCTTCACCCTAATTCCTAAACCTTATGCGTGATCCGCATTTAGAGAGCCTGGCACAAGCAGCTTTCGGGTCTTTCATAGGAGCGACACATAGTTGGCACAAAGGCCTACACACCCTAAAACCTTAGCCCTGCAATGTAATACACCATAAGTACACTCCACAGTCGCCAAGCTCCAATTAGACCTAAGCCCTGCACGCCCTAAACCCTAAACCCTAAACCCTAAACCCTACACCCTAAACCCTAAACCCTAAACCCTAAACCCTAAACCCTAAACCCTAAACCCTAAACCCTAAACCCTAAACCCTAAACCCTAAACCCTAAACCCTAAACCCTAAACCCAAACCCTAAACCCCAAACCCTAGTTCAGCACGACAGAAATGACGTCCTGGACCTCGGAAGTCCATCGGCATTGGCATGGCCGGGCCTGCGCGCTGAGGAGCTTGCTTGGGGTTTGGGGTTTGGGGTTTGGGGTTTGGGGTTTGGGGTTTGGGGTTTGGGGTTTGGGGTTTGGGGTTTGGGGTTTGGGGTTTGGGGTTTGGGGCTTGGGGCTTGGGGCTTGGGGCTTGGGGTTTGTGGTTTGGGGTTTGGGGTTCAGGGTTTAAGGTTTAGGGTTTAGGGCTTGGGGTTTGGGGCTTGGGGTTTGGGGGTCAGGGTTTAGGGGTGTTTGGTCTCAGGGGTTTAAGGGTTTAGGCGCTTATAGTGGAGAGTTTGAGAGTTTCGGAGTTTAGGATTTAGGGCTTTATACCCTAACACCTAAACCCCAAACCCTACACCCTAACCCCTAAACCCTCCACCCTAAAGCCTAGTGAAAGCTTGCACGATGGAAACGAAGAGTGCAGGACTTTTGAGGTCTGGAAGCCCGAGCCCTGAAGGCTCTATTTAGGGCTTAGGGCTTAGGGCTTAGGGCTTAGGGTTTAGGGCCTAGGGTTCAGGGCTTAGGGTTTAGGGTCAGGGTGCCCTGAGGCGTTCCCTCGCCTCTGCTTGCTGGGTCGTGGCATCCCGAATTTCTCCATCCAGCCTCAGCAATGCCTGGTGATGCCGCATCTTCTCCTGCTGGTAGGAACGAGGCATATCCTCCTGGAACTGTGCCCACTGGGCACACCGTCGATTCTTCTCGTCATCCAGCTTGTGCACTCTTGTCTCCACCTTCCTCGCCAAGTTTATACCGGCCTGAAGATCCTGCACCAGGCTGTCCCTTCCTGAGTGTGGCTGCGTTGAAATCACGCAGATTGCAGGCTCGTCGCTCTTTTCGGCCTTGTCGTCGTACTTCGGGAACCTCGGGCCCTGCGCTCGCTGTTCCTCCTGGTGCCGCCAAGGAGCCGTCCGAGGAGCGTGGTGACCATGTACCCGACCACTAGCGCCAGGTGCCATTTTGCGACCCTGGTTGGCCTAGTTGGCTTTAGGCTTTCGGGTCTGGGGCTGAAAACCCTCAACGCGAAAAGAAACCCTGCTGGAGAGCCGTAAACTCTAAACCCTAAACCCTGGAGTCCTGGACTCCTAGATTCCTGAATCCTGAGATCCCCCATGCACCCCCTAAAATCACCCCACAGCCTCTGAACTCCCTGTATATAAGCGTCTAAACCCTCTAAACTCCTAACCCCTACACCTCAAATCTGCCCAAAACCGCTAAAACCCCAAACCCGCTTAAAGCAAGTCCCCTAAACCCAAAGCCCTAAACTCCTGAACCCCCACAATTCCTAAACCCCCTCTCCCCTAAACCCCCTAAACCCCAAAACCTTCCTAAATCCCCAACACCCACAGTAAGAGCCCCCCCCCACCCCCCCCCCCCCCCCCCCCCCCACCCCCCCCCCCCCACCCCCACCCCCCCACCTCCCCCCAACCACCCCCCCCCCACCCCCCCCGCCCCCCACCCCCCCCCACCCCCCCCCTCCCCCACACCTCCACCCCATAACCCCCCCCCCCCACCCCCGCCCTCCCCCAGCCCCCCCCCCCCCCCCCCCCCCCCCCCGCCCCCCCCACCAAAAAAAAACCTAAACCTAAACCCCCGAAACTCCAACCGCCTCCACCCTCAACCCCTCAACCCCTCACCCCTTACCCCTCAACCCCTTACCCCTTTACCCCTTTACCCCTTTAGACCCCTTTAGACCCCTTTAAACCCCTTTAAACCCCTTTAAACCCCTTTAAACCCCTTTAAACCCCTTTACCCCTCAACCCTAACTAACCTGGCAGAGCCTGCTCTCTCCAGCCAGGGGCTCGAAGTCGGGCACCTCTGGTTTAGGGTTTAGGGTGTGGGGTTTGGGGTTTGGGGTGTAGGGTTTAGAGTTTAGGCTTTAGGGTTTAGAGTTTAGGCTTTAGGGTTTGGGGTTTAGAGTTTAGGTTCTTCTTGGAGCATTTTTACACTGAGAGCCTGAGAGCTCCTTTTTTAACATTCGACCCAGTGGACGTGGTTCATGAGAGACTCAAGACGGCATGCCGCCACCATGGTGGCCATTGCTAGTGTCGCAACCAGAAATACTTGCTTAACCTACCTACAAGGTCTCTTGGTTCCTTACCTTAATTCAAGGCCCTCCCTGCCGGCGGACAAATTTTAAACACTTCGGCGTATAACCCCCCGCAGCCGAATGTCTCGACAGGTGAGGGGTTTAGGGGTTTAGGGGTTTAGGGGTTTAGGGGTTTAGGGGTTTAGGGGTTTAGGGGTTTAGGGGTTTAGGGGTTTAGGGGTTTTAAGGCTTAGGCAAGTCTGAGCCTCAACTTGATGGGTTGTTCGAGGCTAGAGTTAAGGGGGTGCTGCGGTCAAGGGTATACCTTTAGCTAGAGCCTGCCCCAAGAAATCCTGCCCAAAGATCCTCTGAAATGAGCAGGGCGCAGTCTGGATTTAGGATCTTCACGGCAGATGCGGCGTCTAACGAACCCGCTAAACCTCAACGCCATCTTTCGCCCCGAGGCCCGCAATCCCTCGAACCCTGTAAACCCCTTTAACTCCTAGACCCCAAGCCCCTTGGCATTCTTGGCCTTTGTGCCAAAAAACTAGGATTCGCCCAAGATTATCATCGCAATGACCTGATGGGAATCGCTAGCCTTTGCTTGTTTTGTGGGGCTCCTAAAATCCAAAATCCAAAATCCTGAGCCCGAAACACTTAGCAAATTCCTTGACTTACTTGCTGAGTTCATTCTATAAGCCCCCCCAAGAAAAGGCTTCCACTTTTAAGTTCTATAGGGGGGATGCTCGTATCCCAAACAGTGTGAAGTGCACTCTTTCAGCTACTAAGTTAACGCAGACACCGGGGGCTGCGCATCATGCTGGCCATTGGCGGCCCTGGAGCCAGCGGGATGCTTGCTGCTTTCAAGGAGGGAATGGAAGAAGGAGGGTTCAGGGTGAAACCCTCAACCCTCAACCCTGAACCCTAAACCCCAAACCCTAAACCCTTAGGGTTTACCGGCTCCGATGTCCCACATCGGCCTAAACACCGGGCATGAAAGCCCGAAACCCGAAGCTCGACTTTAGCAGCTCTTTTGACTCAGCAGATCCTATTATAATCTAAGGTATCTTCCATAATTAAGGGACATTGGAGTCTCTGGGAATCTCAGCCTTGCGATCCGCAAGGTCCACTTCTGTTCGCTGCTGCAAAGTCTCTCCAAGGCCACGCAAAGAGCTGTGCGAGTGAACTGCGAGCTGGGATACCAACCCTAAACCCTAAACCCTAAACCCTAAACCCTAAACCCTAAACCCTAAACCCTAAACCCTAAACCCTAAACCCTAAACCCTAAACCCTAAACCCAGAAGACGTGTCCTTGCAGCTCTGCGTCATGCCATGGCTCCCCTTGACGAACCCACTTCCCCGCAGGGGAAATTGCACAACCCAGAGACTCCAATATCCCTTAATTAAGGAAGATACCTTAAATTATAACAGGATCCCTAATATGATTTAAGGTATAATCCTTAATTAAGGGATATTGGAGTCTCTGGGAAGGGTTCTGGGGGGTCTTCGACAATACAGCCCGCTCGTGAGCTGCTTTCGATCCGAGAAACTCCTAGAAACCCTATGAGAATCCCCGTAACCCACCTAAACCTACGAGAGTCAACAAGGGCTTCCAAGTAGGGGTTGGGCAGGTACCGCCATTTTCGGAAACCCCCCCATTTCCCGAGAAGACTCCAAGCAGATTCCAGAGCCAATTCCGAGCAGAGTGGAGGAAGTCCGAGGTGCATTTTTCTTTTTCCAACTGCTAAGGTGGCACCCTTGGGTTTGTGGGGGACCCTGCCTTTTTCCTCCAAAGATTCCTTTTAATATAAGGGCCGTAGTAGGAGTATACTGAGGGGAACTTTTAGGGTTACAACCTTAGGCCTTTTTCCTCCAAAGATTCCTTTTAATATAAGGGCCGTAGTAGGAGTATACTGAGGGGAACTTTTAGGGTTACAACCTTAGGCCTTTTTCCTCCAAAGATTCCTTTTAATATAAGGGCCGTAGTAGGAGTATACTGAGGGGAACTTTTAGGGTTACAACCTTAGGCCTTTTTCCTCCAAAGATTCCTTTTGGTAATACAAGGGCCGTAGTAGGAGTATACTGAGGGGAACTTTTAGGGTTACAACCTTAGGAGTATGGATCTTAACCCCTGTGATTCTTCCCGTCGCTGAGCTTGTGGGACCCTAGAGCCTCAGCCCAGTATGCCTGAAGGCTAAAACCCCTAACTTTAACCCTGAAGATCTTTTGACTTGGTAACTCTATTGTTTCCCAAGAAGCCCGATGATAATCCCCATACCCCACCTTACGAACCCTACTTACTAAGTCAACAGCCCCGAAAGCCCTGCCCCCAAAGCCTCACGCCGTGAACCCCTAAACCGTGAACCCCGCCAAACTCACCCCGTAAACCCCAGGCCCTAAAGCCCCAAAAACCGAAACGCCAGAACCCCTGAACCCTAACCACCCCTTAAACCCCAAACCCTACCCCAAACCCAAAACCCTAAACTCTAAACCCCAAACCCTAAACCCCTACCCCTAAACCTAAACCCTAAACCCGAAACCCCTTCTCAACCCCCCTGAAACCCGAAAGTTACGGAGAGTTGCCGCAGGATGCCTCTGGGCCCGCAGGGCGCGGGGCCAGGCCAGTGAGCCCCAGGGTAGGGCACCTCGAGGGGTTTAGGGTTTAGGGTTTAGGGTTTAGGGTTTCGGGTTTCGGGTTTAGGGTTTAGGGTTTAAGGTTTAGGGTTTAGGGGTCAGGGTTTAGGGTGTTAGCGGGGTGTAGGGGGATGTTTAGGGTTCTACTCAGGTAGGTTTCAGGGCAGAGGGCGCCGTTGGGTTGAAGACCCTTAACCCAAAACCCTAGATGTGGTTGCCGAAATATTGCGGGCTTCAGCGAAAGAGCTGAAATCCCAAGCAGCCCCTGCTCCTTCGTACTCATCTGCCAACTCTTGCTGACGTGGCCACAAAATCCCCCCATCTTGTTCCCCAAGTTCGTGGCCTTCGGAAAGTGAAACCTCGGCACCTCCGGCATGATGTTGACGCCAATTCCAGGTTTGCACTGGTGCTGGCATGCTTGCGGCAGATTACTTAGGGTCCCATTGAGAGCAGCAACGCACGGGACACGGGAAGCACAAGACCCCATAGTCTGAAGCCCCAAGCCCTATGTTTTTCATCAACCACAAACATCAAAGCACACGCTTTCCCTGAACAGATACCGTTTCGGGACACAAAACCTTCGTTTTCCCTAACCCCTAAATCCCTAACCCCTATCACCTAAACCCTCAACCCAAAACCTGCTGAAAAACCTTTAAGCCTAGGACATGAAGCCCAGACACCTGGGCCTCGAGCTCCACTCCCTAAACCCCAAACCCTAAATCCCAAGCCCGAAGCCGTGAAACCTCTAACATGTTAAGCCCTAAGCCCTACATCCTAAATCCTCAACCCTAAACACGAAATCCTAAAATCCCAAGCCCCAAACCCGAAACCCTGAACCCGGTCGTCGTAGTCCGTCCATACTTGCGCTGGAAAGGCATCCCGTGCTTTGGGTGCTTTGCCTTCCTCCACCAGCTGCTGGGGGTGCACTCTGACCCAGTAAGCCCTAAACCCTAAACCCGAAACCGTAAACCCTAAACCCTAAACCCTAAACCAGATCGACGCCACTTTTGTGTCGCATTGGCATGCGTGCCTGCGGGCGCTGCTGCTTCCGAACCCAAGCCGGAGTTCTTCTGTCAACATTGGCTTTACCAAGCATTAAACTTGGGATGTTCCCCCTTATACTGACAGCCCTTAATTGGGATTGAAGTACGTACCCCGTATGAGAATCCTGATTAAGGGCTGCTACACCCTTTCTAAGCCCTAAACCCTCAATTCCCGAAACCCCTCCTTGGGGTTTGGGTTTAGGGGCACTGGGCCCCAGACCGGCTCGGCATACATGGACTCGATCCTTTCCCAAGGCCAATTGAGCAGGCTCTACATCCTAACGGCATTTAAGGTTAGGGCACTGCCCCCCCCCTCCCCCCAAAAATATATAATAAAAACAACAATAAGAATAAGAATACTATTGATAAACCTAATTATACTAGTTATAATAATAATCGTAATAGTTCTAATAAAAATAGTAATCATAATAAGAATGACAATCGCAATAATAATGATCATAAGAAGAAGAAGAATACTCGATGCCCTGTAGACCCCAAGCCTGAACTTGACCTTGACACCCTAAACCCTAAGCCCCTAAAGCCTAAACCCTATAAACCCTCAACCCTAAACCGCAAACCCCTCGACTGAACCCACTGAACACTCGACCTGCGGTGGGGCCTAGGTTTCCTATGGGCACTTATTCACCCCAATGAGAACAGTACCCTAAGACCCCTAAGTAGGTTACAGCCCCCCCTCCCCGCCCCACACAACCCCTACTTGGAGGTTCATGGTACTTATTAACCAGATATAACTGTACTTATAGCTGTACTTATAACAATATTAGGGGAAGTCAGGGGCTCATAAGTGGGTTACAAGGACCGTTATAATTGGTTAGCAAGTAGCATGACCCTCTAAGCAAACCCTAAAACCCAAAACGTCACCCTCCAGCCCCCCCCCCCCCCCCCCCCCCCCCCCCCCCACCCCCCCTCCCCCGCAACACCCCCTACGCCTTGGCATGGCTCGCGTCGGGGACAAGACCTGGATTTCGACACCGCAAATCAGAGGTTCTTGGGGATAGAGAACTAAAGATGGGGGGGGGGGGTTAGGGGGTTAGGGGGTTAGGGGGTTTAGGGGGTTTAGGGGGTTTAGGGGGTTTAGGGGGTTTAGGGGGTTTTGGGGGTTTAGGGGGTTTAGGGGGTTTTGGGGGTTTAGGTGATTTAGGGTTTTGGTTTAGGGTTTAGGGTTTAGGGTTTAGGGTTTAGGGTTTAGGGTTTAGGGTTTAGGGTTTAGGGTTTAGGGTTTAGGGTTTAGGGTTTAGGGTTTAGGGTTTAGGGTCGAAGTCAGGTTTCATAAGCCCTTGAGTACCCAAATATCGTTATCGTTGGGTCATACGTGCAGCTTTTATGTGGGTGCCATGAACCTCCAAGCAGGGTTTAGGGTTTAGGGTTTAGGGTTTAGGGTTTAGGGTTTAGGATTTAGGGTTTAGGGTTTAGGGTTTAGGGATTAGGGTTTAGGGGGTTTGTCTCCGGCTACCACGTAGCGAAACCTAACTTCCTCACTCGCGCGTAGTTCAACCATTGGCTAAGAAATAAAAGCAGACCCTGCACTCAGGCTTGTTGCAAGGACATTTATGCTAAGACTCCAACCCAAAACTCCAAACTCTAAGCCCTAAACCTCCAACCAAAACGCCCAACGATGGCCAAACAAACCCGAAACCCTAAACCCTAAAACCGAAACCCTAAACCCTAAACCCTAGGCCCTAAATCCTAAACCCCAAAGCCTAAACCGCAAACCCTAACCCCTAAATCCTAAACCCGAACCAAAAGGGACCCGATCTGCGAAACCCTAGACCCTAAACCCTAAAACCTAGACCCTAAACCCTAAACCCTAAACCCTAAACCCTAAACCCTAAACCCTAAACCCTAAACCCTAAACCCTAAACCCTAAACCCTAACGAAAAGGGCCCCAAATCCGCAACAGTTCCCCCTTGCTGGCTGAAGAGCGCGCGCCGGCAGGGGTCGGAGGCAGGGGCTGCTTGCCGGCACCTTTTGAGCTCATAGGGCTTGGGGTTTAGGGTTTAGGGTTTAGGGTTTAGGGTTTAGGGTTTAGGGTTTAGGGTTTGGGGTTTGGGGTTTAGGGTTTAGGGCTTCGGGCTTCGGGCTTAGGGTTCAGCAGCCCATGTACTAGCTTTCGCTGGTCGAGCTTTTTCATCATACGACGGAAAAAGCACTACCCACCCACCCAGAGAATCCCATATTATTAAGAACATATGAAGTTTTGCATCTTTCTCCATCTACGATAAGACGACAACATCAACAGCAACACATTCCCTAAGAACCCGAAACAACACATTCCCCTGGAACCCCTAAGCCCTACTCCCTAAATCCTATACTTAACCCCAAACCTCGAACCCTAAATCCTGAACCCTAAACCCTAAATCCTGAACCCTAAGCCCCAAACCCTGAATCCTGAACCTTAAGTCCTAGACTTACTAAAGCCCAAACCCTAAACCCTAAACCCCAAACCCCAAACCCTAAACCCCAAACCCTACATAAGCCCTCCGAGCCCAACGCCGTGACAACCGCCCTTCTCTCCGGAGACTCCGCCCGAAGTGGAGCGGACCTAAGGTTTTGTGGGGTTAGGGTTCAGTAAGTATAGGGTTCTGCAAGCATAGGGTTTAGGGTTCAGGGTTCAGGGTTCAGGGTTTAGGGTTTAGGGTTTAGGGTTTAGGGTTTAGGGTTTAGGGTTTAGGGTTTATTTCGGGTTGCGGGTTTCGGGTTCAGGGTTCAGGGGATGACATGGGCAACCTGCACGGACACCTACCCCTTAACCCTTAGATCCCATGAAGGGCTCAGGGATCGGCATTTCGGAGGGAGGATTCTTTCTTTAGGTTTGACGGGTTTAGGGTTTAGGTTTTAGGATTCAGCATCTAGGGTTTAGGGACAGTAAGGAGTATAAAACGGAACTACAGGCGGGAACTACCCCACCCGCAGTCTGAAAATCACCTAAACCCACATCGAGCCGTGGATCGCTCCAGAGGTTAAGGGGTTAAAGGGGCTAAGGGGTTAGGGGTTTAGGGGTTTAGGGGTTCTAGGGGTTCTAGGGGTTCTAGGGGTTTAGGGGTTTAGGGGTTTAAGGGTTCGGGTTTAGGGCCAACCCCTCAGCCTGCCCAACTCAACCCCTCTCGACACCCGAAGCCCCGGCCTACTTGGAGGTTCATGGGCACGTATCACCCCAATTCTACCTGTACTGATAAACCCCCCAAGTCCCCTAAGTAGGTTCTAAGTAGACTTATAAGTGGGGTTGTAACCCTAAACCCTAAACCCTAAACCCTAAACCCTAAACCTAGACCCCAACGGCTGCCAGGCAGCTGCAATCGCGGCTCCGTGGGCTTCTCGCCGGGCTCGGCCTGCCCGATTTAGGGTTTAGGGTTTAGGGTTTCGGGTTTAGGGTTTAGGGTTTAGGCGTAGGGAAGTCAAAGGCAGGTGGGCTGAGGGTTGAAGGTTTCACGGAAGGCAATGACGAGGCCAGCGTACATCAGGATGTGCGCCATGACATAGTATGTCTCGTGGCAGGTCTGGGGCTTAGGGTTTGGGGTACACTTAGTTGACTCATAAGCCCCCCTCCCCCCCAAAAAATGTACACGTTCAGTTCTATAGGGGATCCAACAAGTGGAACGTGTACGAAGTAAGCACTTGGCCCAGGGCGTTTCACGTCCATGGGCAGTCAACGCGTTTAGGGTTTTAAGGCCTACTACTGGCAGTAGGCCTAATTAGGTCAATCTCCAGCCACTCCGGCAAAACCCCCTGAGAAATTGTGATCCTCAGACAGAACTGTCCAAAACCCCAAAAGCCCTGCAATGACACCGGCACTCCTACTACTACCTGTCACCCTAAACCCTAAACCCTAAACCCTAAACCCTAAACCCTAAACCCTAAACCCTAGACCCTAAACCCTAAAGCCATGCATCCGAACCCCACATTGCCCTCCGGCAGCCCCGAAGCTCTGAAGAACCCGAGCCCTCAAGCAGTTGCACCCCAAAACGGCTGTGAAACCCTAAGCCCTAAACCCTAAACCCCAAACCCTAAACCCTAAACCCCAAACCCTAAACCCTAAACCCTAAACTCTAGTGCCCCGCACCTCCTAGAGCTCCTAGAGCTGAACTCAAGAACCCAAAGTCGGGGGCAAAAAGCCAGCTATCTATGGGCCAGCTTAGGCCTCAAAAGGGCTTCGGAACCCCAAACCGAAACCCTAACCCCTAAACCCTAAACCCTACCCTTAGCCCTAAACCCTAAAACCCTCAAACCCTAAAAGCATCAAGCCCAAACACGCTAAACCCCTAAAATCCCACTTAAAACCCTGAACCACAAGCCAGTCACCTCCTTCGTGATCCCTGAACCCTGAACCCTGAACCCTAAACCCTAAACCCTACACCCTAAACCCTAAACCCTTCCGCCTCACGCAGTCTGCCCCCGGCCATGAGATCCTTTTGCAGGACAGAGACTCTCTGGCGCTCAGGGCGGTGTTAGGGTTTAGGGTTTAGGGTTTAGGGTTTAGGGTTTAGGGTTTAGGGTTTTGGGTTTTGGGTTTAGGGTTTAGGGTTTCGGGTTTGGGGTTTAGGGTTTAGGGTTTTAAGGTTCTAAGTTTTCAGGTTTTCAAATGTCGGTGGGGGAGGCTTTGGGGCTTTGGGGGTGGTTCAGGGTGTGAGGGTTTGGGAACTTTGGACGCGGAAGCTAAGGCTTTAGGGGTTCAGGGGCATCATCCACCATTACAGGCGCACTTTTGTGATGTCCTTGGGATGCTTGCGACAGGGAGCAGCGCTCACACTCTAGTGCAGAGTATTCAGAAGGAGTTTCGTGCGCCGTGAAACATTCTACGATGCGTTCGGGCCGCCTACTCCCAGAGTCCTTGAGGCCTCGTTGTGTCTCGGTGAGCCCACCTACTTTTCTGTGCGTTGCTCTGAGATAATCCCTAAACCCGAAAACCTAAACCCGAAACCCTAAACAATACACCCTAAACCCTAAACCGTTCGGGTTCTCAAGGTTCTCCTGAAGCAAAGAGAAGAAGGGAAGGGAACCCTACGCAACTTAAACAAAGGGAAGCCTTCAACCCTAAACCCTAAACCCTAAACCCTAAACCCTAAAGCCCCAAAAAGGAAGAAGAACAGTGCTACCAGGGCGGGGTGTGGGGTTACTTAGAGTCCGCAGCTCTTTTGACTTCGTGAGTCTACCAAGTATCCCCTAGAAGTCCCTAAACCCTAAACCCTAAACCCTAAACCCTAAACCCTAAACCCTAAACCCTAAACCCTAAACCCTAAACCGATAAGCCACCTTACTAACCCTATTTGCTAAGTCAAAAGGGCTTCTTGAGTCGGGTGTAGAGCCTGGGGCAAGGCTTTTGCGCTCTTACTCCTGCTTCTGTGGTGAGGATTGTAATTCCGAACCCTAAGCCCTAAACCCTAACCCCCCCCCGATCGTAGACAGCCTAGCCCTAAACCCTAGCCCTAAACCCTAAACCCTACTCAGTAGGGGTCCATACTTTCAGCCCAAGAAGGCCGCCTGCCGAGAAATCGCCTTCTCAGAGACGACCTTCGACTCGCCAGCCTCGTTTAGGGTTTAGGGTTTAGGGTATAGGGTTTAGGGTTTGGGGTTTAGGGTTTATGGTTTGGGGTTTGGGGTTTGGGGCTTGGGGTTTGGGGGTGTGGGGTTTGGGGTGTTCAGGGTTTGGGGTTTAGGGTTTAGTTTTTGGGGGGTTCAGGCTTGGGGTTCAGAATTTGGTTAGGGTTTAGGGTTTTGGGGTTGGGGTCCCGCGAAAGTCCGCGGCACGCTAACTATCGTCGTATCCTTCAAGAAAATACAAAAGGCCCCGAAAAAGGCTTGATCGAGGGTTCTTCTGGGAAGGGGATGGTCAAGGTAGCTGCCAAGGCGATACCTGCAACCCACTTAAAGCCCCACCTTAGAGTAATTTAGCGGTCGGAATAAATACTAATAGTATTCCCTTGTGGTTCCTATATAATTCTGCTATCATAACCCCCCACCTATTTGAAGTATTTCGGCCCCTATACTAACCTCATTAGGTCAAACTTCTTTCTGAGCCTGAGTGGGCAAATACGAGAAAGACTGGCAGCACGTCAGCGAAAGTGTAGTTTTTCGGGCGTTTTGTTTTGCTTCGCACTCTTATCCTCACCTGTTTTCATGGGGAGGGATGCTCTGCCGGGTCTGTATCTGCTTTGTCTTGGAGTTTGGATTGGTCTCGGGTTTCTACCAAGCAGTCAGGCTGTCCGTTCCAAATGTTCGATTTTTTATCCTTGTGCACACGACCGACCGACCCCCCCCCGCCCCCCCTGTCCCTGTAGGGATCACAAGTAATTACAATCAGAACCCCCCTCCCCCCTCCCCCCCTCCCCCTCCCCCGCCCACCCAACTTCCGCATGCAGTGAGGGTTTAAGGTTTGCAAAATGATAGGATGTAGGGTTTTGGGGAGGCTAGACCGGATGCCCTACACGCCGGGTGCCAGGCACGGAGAAGCTCATGCTCCAGTCGCCGGTGGGGGCTTGCCTGAGTGACTTTTGGGTGAACTCTAAACCCTAAACCCTAAACCCTAAACCCTAAATTCCCACCCGGCCTGCTGAGGCCGTACCCACCCTTTACTAGGGTGCATGGACCCAGAACTAAACCCGGCAGCGAGACACACCTTTACTGGATGGACAATGGGTGGTGCCATTAGAGAATGGTCGAATGCAGCCCCTACTAGGGCTGAGCCTTGCTTCAGGACCACTTACGTGGTGCCTTAAACTTACAAAGGGAACCCCCATGATCGAATATCAGCCTGGGCCGGAATCCTTCGGAGGACGTTTCCCTGGGGGGCCCCCTGGTTCCCCTCTCCCCCACCCTTTGAAGGTTGGAAAACAATGGTGGGAATTGAGGGCGACAGCCCTAAACCCTAAAAGGCAGTGGTTTGGGTGGTGGCCTGTGAGAGCTCACAGCGGGTGGCGAGAAAGAAGCCACCACCAATGAAAATTGTTGCATTGCTTTGAAAATAGATGCCTTCGCGTGACATGCCGCCCCCCGACACCCCCTGGGTGTGTAGGGGCGCCATTGGCACATGGTACTTACTGCCGCTGCGCGGCGAGACGCCCTAAACCCTAAACCCTAAACCTTAAACCCTAAACCCTAAACCCTAAACCCCAAACCCCAGACCCTAGACCCTTTACCCTTTACCCTTTACCCTTTACCCTTTACCCTAAACCCTAAACCCTAAGCCCTAAGCCCTAAGCCCTAAGCCCTAAACCCTAAACCCTAAACCCTAACCCTAAACCTAAAAATGAAAGGGCTTGTGGTCCATGAGCACAACTCGGGGATTCGAGCACTATGCGAGATACTAGTGGTGGTAGATGGTCCCAGACTAGGGTTCATTCGGTTCTCAAGGAAAAATGGCCCCTAAACTCCCCAAACCCTAAACCCTGAACCCTAAATAATAAAGCCTGAAACCTAAACCCTAAACCCTAAAACACGCCCAGTGTGCCTCAGTGTTCCGTGCATCGTAAAAGCCACTTTCGATGAGGCCCAGCAGTTTTCTCCGGATCTCGTGGGGAGTCTGGTCGAGTGTGTAATCCAGCTGCTTCATGACAGCTGTGTCTGCAACGTGAGAAACCTGAGACGAAAGCTTGGCAAAAGCTTTGCTTCTCAGAGACGTAGATTCCACCGGCTTCCCAACATCGCAGTCTCAAGTTCGGTTTTTGGGGGCTTGGAGGTTCGTGGTACTTATCACACAGTTATAGCTGCACTTAAAACCCACATGGAAGCCCCTTAAGTGCCCTAAGGGACGCTTGGAATGGCCTAAACCTATGTATGCTTTCATGGGCATTGACGTCTGCCACCGGTTCTTTCAAGCACGTAAAACCCTAAACCCTAAACCCTAAGCCCTAAGCCCTAAACCCTAAACCCTAAACCCTAAACCCTAAACCCTAAACCCTAAAGCAAAGTCTGCGGAGTCATCTGATGCCCTCCTGGAAGACCGTATATTCTGGGCCCTTGAAAAGGGTACCCCTTACGTACCCCTTATATGCCCTAAACCCTAAACCCTAAACCCTAAACACTAAACCCTAAACCCTAAACCCTAAACCCTAAACCCTAAACCCTAAACCCTAAACCCTAAACCCCTGTGCAAATTAAGGGCCCATACATCAGAACCCTTCAAGGGAGGCAAGGGACCATCTTACGTACACCTAAAGGGGAAAGGCCAGGGATCGCTAGAACTAGAGAGCACACCCCCTGAAAGGGTTTAGGGTTTAGGGTTTAGGGTTTAGGGTTCAGGGTTCAGGGTTCAGGGTTCAGGGTTTAGGGTTTAGGGTTTAGGGTTTAGGGTTTAGGGTTTAGGGTTTAGGGTTTAGGGAAGCCCTGTAGAGGCCTGAGGCCTAAGGCGCTTGCCCACCGGGTCGCTGCGCTCGACGGTGCAAGCATCTGCGTTTGAGGCATTACCTGGTGGCCCCCGCTGCTCCCGGTAAGGTTAGAGGTTTAGGGTTTAGGGTTTAGGGTTTAGGGTTTAGGGTTTAGGGTTTAGGTGGTTGGCAATCAGGCGAGTCAGCTGGTGTCTGAGCTCCCTATGCCTTACACCGCGGGCCGTTTCGGGGCGCCCTTGTGGAGGGTTTTAGGGCTTGGGGCAGTTTTGAAGGCTGTACTTTCGGTTTCTTGAGGCCCAGTAACCATATTATAATCAGGGCACCCTTTTTTGGTTGGTTACTTTATACGGGAGCCTTGAACCCCAAAAAAGGGAAAAGGGTACCACTGGGCTAGCAAGGTTTGGGGTTTTGGGCAGGGTTTATATGTCTGTTTTTGGTGAGTGTATATAAGATCCCTTTTAATATTGGTGAGTGTATGTATTGGGTGTCCCTTGGGGGTACAAGAAATATAAACCCTACTTCATACAAACCTGGGGGTTGAGAAACAAGGCTGTTCCAAACTTGACTGAGATCCAAACCGCTCCCCTCCTTGTAATTCTACCCCCTACCCAAAATCAAGCACCTTTTTGCGGGAAGGGTGTAGTCAGGGAGGTCCCATGGTTTTGAGGCTGAAAACTCAGAACGGTGCCCGTTTGTAGAGTTAGAAAGGATGGCTCCCCCAATTCGAACCTAGTTGGTGACAAGACACACTACCCAGAGTAACCCCTGTAGACCCTAAACCCTAAAGCCTAAACCCTGAACCCTAAGTCCTACCCACTTAACCCTGTGTGGTCTAAAACAAGTGGATATAAGCTGTCCAGTAGACAAGTCCCTTTTGTTAGAGTTTAGATTTAGGGACTATTGGGTAGCTTTCGAGGCTGTGAAAAGAGTATCTACTTTCTCGTCTTTCCTCCCACTTGGAGATTCATGGCACTGACTCACCAATTGTAACGGTCCTTGTAACCCACTAATAAGCCCCTTAACTACCCTAATATAGCCATAAGTATAACTATAAGTACAGCTATAATTGGTTGGTTAACAAGTACCACGAACCTCCAGGCAGGGGTCTGGGCCTAGCGGCACAAGATCCGCCGCTGTCCCAGCCACCCCTTAACTACCCGACCCACAAGCACCCTACACCCTAAACCCTACACTCGAACCCTAAACCCGAAACCCTAAACCCTAAACCTAGGACCTAAACCCGAAACCCTCAACCCTAAACCCTAAACCTAGGGGGGGGATACCATGGGGGGGGAAGGGGGGGGGGGGTGCGCCTATGCTGGCCCATATATAGGCCTTGTAAGTGATGGTAAGTGTAGTTCGCTTACTGATAACCCCACTTCCTAAGTACCCTGAGCCTTTCAGCGCTAAACCCTAAACTCTAAATGATACAGGGGCCTGCAGAATTAGAATAGGGTTTGGGGGGTGGTTATAGTATAATTACAAAGGGGCCATAAGGGAATCTAGTAGTCATTATTCCCACCCCTATATTAATATTATACACCCTAAACCCTAGACCCTAAACCCTAAACCCCTATATCATACACCTTGCATAAACCCAAAGAGCTTTTATCGCCAGGACACAGCCGAGCTTGTCGCAGGCGGCAGCGATGCGGGAAAAGCACCACCACCTGGGCGTTAGATGTTCAGAGTTTAGGGTTTAGTGTTTAGGGTTCAGGGGTTTAGGGTTTAAGGTTTAGGGTTTTAGGGTTTAGGGGTTAGAGTTTAGGACTCTGGAGTGAGGTTTAGGGTTTTAGGGTTTAGGGGTTAGAGTTTAGGACTCTGGAGTGGGGTGTAGGGTTTCGGGTTTCGGGTTTAAGGTTTAGGTTTAGGGGGTTAAGGGTTTAAGAGTTTAGGGTTTAGCGTTAGGACTTACGGTTAGTGCCAGTGCCCAGAGAGCCCGCTGCCCCTCAACGAGGATGTAGGCACGAAAGACACACCCCAATCCATTCTCGATCTTGAGCTCCGAGGCCTAAACCCATCCCTGCACCATGAAGCAACACCCTACGGAGCCTCCCAAAACCCAAACCCACTCGAAGGACAGACGTGTCGGGGTTTTGGATGTAGCCTCTGAAGATTTAGGGTTCAAGGTTTAAGGAAGGTTTGCAAGACCTTAGTCGCCTCAAGCTTGCTCATCGCGGGAAAGGGAGACAACCGAAGCGTTAAACCCTGAACTTTGAACAAGCTGAGGGTTCTAACCCTAACCCCTAAACCCCAAATCCTGAACCCGAAACCCTTAACCCTAAACCCTAAAACCTAAACCCTAACCCTAAACCCTACCCATGGGACAAGTCAAGAAGCCTTACTGTCCCATCATGTTTAGGATCTGATGACCTAGGAGTCAAGGAAAAGGCTTCAAAGACCCTCAACCTTTAACCCTCAACCTTGAACTCTAAAATTGGGGGTCATAAACCCTCCACTACCATCATCCCTATCTAGGTATATGAACCATAAACCCTTTTGGGGTTCCTTTGGTCCCAAGGAAAGCTTTGGGACGGCACGCAAGCAACTTTAGCCCAGAGTTTGGGGTTTGGGGTTTGGGTTCCCTATACCCTAACCCTCAAACCCGTAACCGTGCAAACCGCAATATGATCCCGTCCACCCCACAGGAGCTACCATGCTCACTGAGAATCTGGCCAACAACGCCAATGAGCCTCGTCTATTCGGAGGCTCTAAGTACAGCTGGGTTTAGGGCTTGGGGTTTGGGGTTTAGGGTTTAAGTTATACTTGGGTTCTGGACGCTGCGGTTTATGAGTGAGAAAAGCTTTTGGGCTCAACAAGGGGGGGGGGGGGGGGGCTAATGTCGTTTTCGTCAAGAAAGCATAGCGCCAGCGTTGGTGGCAGACCCCTGACGGCCCTGGCCCGATGCTCAAATAAAGACGACCAGCCTTGACGGTCAACCCGGCACTGGATTATGGAGAGGGCACTTGTGCAAAGGCCCTAAACCCTAAACCCTAAACCCTAAACCCGAAACCCTAAACCCTAAACCCTAAACCCTCTGGAGCTTCGGGGCCCAGAAACTCCCGCAGTGTCTGCGAGTTCCGTCAGCAACCGACAAAGGCTGCCGTCGCGATGCAGCATCTGCATCAACTCTGGTGCAAATACTGCAACCTACCTCTGGAGTAGACCCAGAGAAAAAAAGTATATACTTTTTAGGTATAAGTAGCTATAATGGGAACCCAAAACAAAAAAAGTATTAAAGTATAGTACTCCAAAGCCCAGGCAAGAAGGCACAAGCGTATAAGCAAAGGTTCTCAGTAGGAATTCTGTTCCGTAGTAAGCAAGGCTTAGCTAGTGGCTTCAACACCTTTCCTGATTCTTAGGCGCTTGACCTGCAGAATCCAGGATGCGGAGCCAGTCCAGCCATGTTCAAGCAGCGGAGCCGCCCCTCTTCAGACACTTGCAGCATGACACGAGTTTAGCCGTCTAAGGGTAGCAGCTAGTTCTAGCTGGCACTATCGTGCCTGCTTCAGCAAACCGTAAACCCTAAACCCTAAACCCTAAACCCTAAACCCTAAACCCTAAACCCTAAACCCTAAACCCTAAACCCTAAACCCTAAACCCTAAACCCTAAACCCACATGAAGTCAACTTCATGGCCCACATTGCTGCTGCTGCTGCTGCTGCTGCTGCTGCTGCTGCTGCTGCTGCTGCTGCTGCTGCTGCTGCTGCTGCTCTGCTGCTTGTGATCCGAATCACACGTTGAGGACGAAACCAGACCCGTAAACCCTAAGCCCTAAACCCGAAACCTTGAGCAGGACATCTTCCACTCCGTTTGCTTAATTATTTCAGGCCGTGGGTTTCTCATGTCTGAATCCCAAGCTGAGAGGTACCTAGCTGCCGCCCCTGCAGAAAAGGGATGCTCCCCGGTAATAAAACACCCAAATCCCTAAACCCTACAACTCGAAAACCTTCACCCTTCTCAGGGTTCATAAGCTTCTCGAACTAAGTCTCAGAACAAAGGGCCCTCCCAAAACTCAGACGACATTGATAGGGCCTGCATAGTTTGAATCTGGCTTTAGGGGGCTGGGGCTCAGGGTACATTTCAATGGGCACCCTGCCTTGGGTAGTTTGTAAATGAACTGTTCTGGAGGAAGTAAAAAGGTGCCATCAGGGCCTGGGGGGTAGGGTTTACCGAATGCACATTGCAGCGCGGGTGCAGACAGGATCCTTTTGAATTGATACTTGTTTTGGCTCCTGGACTGGCACGTACCCCAACACACACAAAGAGCTCCGCAACTACCCTCCCTCGTACCCCAAGCACGGATCTAAACCCTAAACCCTATACCCTAAACCCTAACCCTGAACCCTAAACCCTAAACTCCTGGCAACCAACAGAAGTGCGTTTTACGAGGGATCCGCGCCCTTCTATACGCAAGGCCTGCAGGATATGGTTTAGGGGGTTTAGAGTTAAGATTTGGGTTTAGGGTGTAGGGTTTAGGGTTAGGGTTGTGGTTTAGGGCTTAGGGTTTAGGATTTAGGGCTTAGGGTCGAGGGTTTAAACCTCACACCCTACTACAAAAACAGAAGAGTAAAAGGCAGTAGCCCGTCTGGGAACAACTTCCGAAGGCCTTGGAACAGCTTTGCAAGACCCAGCCCAGAACACAAAGAGTTCTGTATGCCAGGGTTTAGGGCTTAAGCCCTAAACCTTAAACCCTAAACCCTAAGCCTCTCTACCATATAACCCTAAATGTTAAACACCAATTGGAGAATTCGACCCCCATTGTTCGGCACGAATTGGAGAGTTTGATCCATTTCGGCCCCTCCGACCCCTCTGACCCCCCCATTGTTCAGAATCTGATCCATTTTGGCCCCTCCGACCCCTCTGACCCCCCATTGTTTGGCACGAATTGGAGAATTGGATCCATTTCGACCCCTTCCGACCCCTTTGACCCCCCATTGTTAGGCACGAATTGGAGAATCTGATCCATTTCGAGCCCTCTTACCCCCATTGTTCAGCACGAATTGGAGAATTTGATCCATCTCGACCCTTCCGACCCCTTTGACCCCCCATTGTGCGGCACGAATTGGAGAATTTGATCCATTTTGACCGCTCTGTGTCCCCTGAAATTTGACCTCTCCAACCCTCCATGGTTCAAGCACGAATGAGAAATCAATAAACTTTCTATTTTCGTAATGTTATGGGATTCTTGGGGCGGGTGGGTTTTGTTCCGTTGCCTACACACACTGCTGGCCTAGTAAATGCTCGAACTTGAGATGCTGAACCCTAAGCCCTAACCCCTAAACCCCAAACCCTAAACCCTAAACTGTTTCATCCAACACACCTGGATGAGACCACGCGCCGTGGACTGCCATCGAAAGATCCTCAGGCGGTTAGAAGTTTTGGAGTTAACCGGCGGGGGTCACAATTTCTTAGTTGCTGAGTTCAAGCCCTTGACCCTAAACCCTAAACCCCAAACCCTAAACCCCAAAACCCAAACCCTAAACCCTAAACCCTAACTTCAAACCCTAAACCCTAAACCCTAAACCCTAAACCATGGTTTTAAGGTTTGGGAGCCTCGCACCCCTACCGGGGACTCCACTTAGGGTGAAAGGTTTCGGGCTTCTGAATCCCTAACAAGTGAGCGAAGTGCGTGAAAGTGGAGAATTTCATGGCGAGAAGTGCTAGGGTTTAGGGTTTAGGGTTTAGGGTTTAGGGTTTAGGGTTTAGGGTTTAGGGTTTAGGGTTTAGGGTTTAGGGTTTAGGGTTTAGGGCCTTAGGGCTGGCCTTCGAAGCCTATTTTACTCTTAGGTTTTCCGGGCTTAGGGTCAGAGTTCGGCGCAGGACAGGCGCTTCAGCGTGGCCTCCACGAAAGGAACCCCTCTAAGGGCTAGAAAAGCCCGAGCCCAACAGAAGCCACCACCCCGTGGTTCTTTGTAGGGAATGAGGGCCCTATGTATATATATAATAATCATAACAATAATAATAATAATAATCATAATCATAATAATCAGAATAATAACAATAATATTAAACAAATTAATAAGATCTGTTGTATATATATATATATATAGGGCCCTCATTCCCTCATTCCCTCCTTCCCTCCTTCCCTCCTTCCCTCCTTCCCTCCTTCCCTCATTCCCTACAAAGAACCTGCCAGATCACTTGAGCACATCGCTGAGGTCATGGCGCCTGTCTGGCCAGGTGGCCACCGCCATGGCGGTGACACGGCTACTGAGGGTTTAGGGTGTGAGGTTTAGGGTTTAGGGTTTAGGGTTTAGGGTTTAGGGTTTAGGGTTTAGGGTTTAGGGTTAGGGTTTAGGGTTTAGGGTTTAGGGTTGAGGGTTGAGGGTTTAGGGTTTAGGGTTTAGGGTTTAGGGTGGGTTCGATGTCTGAAAGAGTTTAAGGGATCGTGGGGTTTAGGCATTTTTGATCGGGTGTCTACCTAGAGTAACCATTTGTCTCCCCTCAACCTTAAACCCACTTAAGAACAGGAAATGGACCCCACAAGCAAGGCCATCTCCCTCCTGAACGGCACACGTCGGCACTCCTAAAGTAGAGTGCCTTGCTAGGCCCATCTTGGCATGCAACCTTTCATATTCAGGCCCTAAACCCTAAACCCTAAACCCTAAACCCTAAACCCTAAACCCTAAACCCTAAACCCTAAACCCTAAACCCTAAACCCTAAACCCTAAACCCTAAACCCTACACCCCCGGTCCTAGAGAATGTAGAGACCCAAATGGGCATAGGGTTGAGGGACTCACCCCTTCACCCCAAACCCTAAACCTTACTTCCCTGGCCGAAAATAAGTGAGAGCTACTGGCCCTAAACCCTAAACCCTAAACCCTAAACCCTAAACCCTAAACCCTAAACCCTAAACCCTAAACCCTAAACCCTAAACCCTAAACCCTAAACCCTAAACCCTAAACCCTAAACCCTAAGGCATGTGGGTTCCGGCAGGTGGCAGCTGTAGCCAGAACCCCCGGTGCATGCAGCGAAGGGTTTGTGGGTTCTAAGTTTAGGGTTTAGGGTTAGGGTTTAGGGTTTAGGGTTTAGGGTTTAGGGTTTAGGGTTTAGGGTTTGGGGTTTGGGGTTTGGGGTTTGGGGTTTGGGGTTTGGGGTTTGGGGTTTGGGGTTTGGGGTTTGGGGTTTGGGGTTTGGGGTTTGGGGTTTCTAAGCTCCATGGATGAAGCCTTCCTTGGGGGTCAGGGTTTAGGCTCAACAAAGGCCAACCGCTTGCCTCATGTTGTGCTGTTAGTATATGACAGCACGTACTGTTTGGTTTCTGCCACTCAAGGAAACGGGGCCCTGAGCCAACATCCAACAGGTTTGCAAAACCGGACAGGAGAAAAAGGGAACACATCCGGAAACGGGCCGAATACGAACACATGCTGTTGGGTCTCTGAGTGTGCTGATTGGCTGATTTCTTGGCATTGGTGCAGATATGCGTGGGTGTGGGTGGGCAGGGCGGCGGGCACGGGTACGTGCGTTCGTGGTTTGTGTGTGTGTGTGCTGTAAAGGGAGTTCTCCGGTGTGGCAGGGGTGTGAATCCTTACAGTCAGGATCTGCACCAAACCGTCACAGAAGGATGCCTTGAAACCTCTGAATGTTCCCGGCTTTACATACCCCTAAACCCTAAAACCCTAAAACCCTAAATCCTAAACCCTAAACCCGACGCCACAAGTCGGATTGCTTTTCTTCTTTCGCACAGACTGGCCAATGTCTTCAGACATGCCGTGGCAAGTCGCTCGTCACTCACTCGCGATTGGCCGCGACGTCGTTACCTTCGGTCGTGGTGGTGTCTCCTTCTTCGTCGTCGTCCTCACAAAGGGCATGAAAAACCGTCTAAGATCCTAAACCCTCAAGCAACAACTTCTAAACCCTAAACCCTAAACCCTAAGCGCGCTTACTTTGTGCTGAGCCCGGCCTTGCTTCGGCAAGAGGCTTTCGCCCTGGAGCCTTATGCCTTCCAGCCCCTACTGGCAGGACATTGCCTTCATGGGGCGGGCCCCCAAACACTAAACCCCAACCCAAACCCTCCAAAACCTTAAAAACCCTACACGCCAAAAACCCAGATGAATATCAACAATCAACCCTTTAAGCAACAGATTAGGTAGAAAGTAGCACGGAGTTTGGAAAGGGGCTTGTAAGGGAACCCGGGGCCTAACAAAAGTGGACTAGGGGCCCACTCCGGGTCCTAGTAATGCTGGCATCAAACCCCCTCAACCCCAACCCTAAACCCTAAACCCTAAACCGTAATCCTAAAACCTAAACCCTAAACCCTAAACCCTCAACCCTAAACCCTAAACCCTAAACCCTAAACCCTAAACCCTCTCCAAAAAATGACAATAAGAAGAACAACTTGAAGTCCAAGCCATGGCCTCCTCCGTCACTTCGTCCGTTCCACCGGAGGTGGAGGTGGCCTCTCCACCCTAAACCCTAAACCCTAAACCCTAAACCCTAAACCCTAAACCCTAAACCCTAAACCCTAAACCCTAAACCCTAAACCCTAGACCTAAACCCTAGACCCTACACCTGGGCTTAGGGTTTGGGGTTTAGGGGTTTGGGCATATACGGGGTTCTAGGGTTTAGAATTTCGGGCTCAGGGTTTTCGGGTGAGGTCTGTGGGAGTTCAGGCTTCAGGGATAGGTGCTTTACATCATCCCTTTTGGCTTAGGGTGTAAAACCCTGAACCCCAAGCCCCAAAACCCCAAGAACCCTAAACCCGAAAAACCCTAAACCCTGAACCCCACAAACCCTAAACCCCAAAAACCCTAAACCTAAACCCTGAACCCCAAACACCCGCAACCCTAAACCCTAAACCCCAAACCATGCAAGATGCAAGATGCAAGATGCAGCCCCAACGGCCGGTGCCTCATCGAGGCGGTCGGGATCCGTCTCGTCCCCACTCGTCGAAGCTTCCATGCCTGGGCTGCTTTTGAGGGCCGAAGCCGAGAAGTTCCCCCAAAAGGTTTAGGGTTTAGGGTTTTAGGTTTTAGGTTCGGGGTTTGGGGTGCAGGGTTTTAGGGCTTTAGGATCTAGGGTCTTAGGGTTTTAGGGTTTTAGGGCTTTAGGGCTTTAGGGCTTTAGGGTTTTAGGGTTTTAGGGTTTTAGGGTTTAAGGGTTTGGGGTTTTAGGGTTTTAGGGTTTTAGGGTTTTAGGGTTTTAGGGTTTTAGGGTTTTAGGGTTTTAGGGTTTTGGGGAATTGGGGTTTTAGGGTTTTAGGGTTTTAGGGTTTTAGGGTTTTAGGGTTTTGGGGAATTGGGGTTTTAGGGTTTTAGGGTTTTAGGGTTTTAGGGTTTAGGGTCTAGGGCTCACTAGCCCCTTTCACCCCAAAGCGCCCCAAAGCCCCTCAAGGCCTGCCCCGAACTCATGTATGGGCAGTTCTCTCAAAGTAAGGAAATATTAAATTTTGAATATTTCCTTAATTAATTAAGCACCCGAAAAAACAGAATAACAATCCCAATCTTGCCCTTCGGGGTCGTCTTGCGGTCGTAGGGACTGGTCGAAGTCTCCTCGTCTTCGAGCTCCTCCTGGCGCTAGGAGGAGGGTTTAGGGTAAAGGGGGTTTATGGTTTAGGGTTTGGGGGGGGGGGGGTTGGGGGGTGAGGGTTGAGGGTTTAGGGGCTTGCACTTTGCAGCAAAAAAGGGCAGAGATATGGCACCATATCGGCATGTGGCACAAAATAAGATCCCCGATTCCACCACCAAAAGTTTACGATCTTCACCATAGGAGCCTCCCCAAAACGTGTGGTGGGTGTTTTTTTTTTTTGGGGGGGGGGGGGGGGGGGGGTTTAGGGTTTAGGGTTTTAGGGTTTAGGGTTTAGGGTTTAGGGTTTAGGGTTTAGGGTGTGGGGCCTGGGGGTTGGGGTGTTGAGGTAGCAGGTTGAGGGTGCTTCTTAGTTTGATGGCTAAGAGGGTCGATGAAGCTTTTCGCGCACACACACACACACACACACAGGCACACGCGCAACATACCCCAACCGAGTAGCATCCTTACCTTCGGAATCCCCCAAAAACGGGACTCCCTAAACCCTAGACCGTATTTGCAGAAACTGCACATTTTTGGAACCCCCCCCCCCCCCCCCCCCACTTGGGAGTTTACAAAAACAGGGGGCCCCAAATTCACCCAAATAGTAGGATTCCCTTATCATAAGGACCCCAACAAGGTGCCACACCCCCGCCCTCACACACCTTTCTTGCGAAGGAGTTTTCTGCGTTCTCATCTTGGCTGCTTCTAGGATCTTCGATAGGCCGCTGGAGCTTGGGGTGTGAGGGTGTGGGGGTTTAGGGTTTAGGCTTTAGGGTTTAGGGCTAGGGTTGAGGGTTTAGGGTTTAGGGTTTAGGGTGGGTTGGGGTTTTGGGTAATCCTGGCTAAGAACCTTTAGCCTCGTGCCCTGCTTGGGGAACACCGTTCGATGCGAGTTGCCACCTGGGACTCAAAGAGTATCGTGAGCTAGGGCCGAGGTAATGTCGAACCCAAAACGCGTTCCCCCTTATACTAACAGCCCTTAATAGGGATTATAGTACCCCCCCATTATAATCCCTATTAAGGACTGTTAGTATAAGGGGGAACATCCCAACCCAAAACCCTAGCAGCAAACCCAAACATCCCAGAACTCTGTAGCTCAACACCGCATTTACAGGTTTTAGGGTTTAGGGCTCCTCAGTGCCTAAGCATGAGCACGGGTTCCCGTTGATTTGTTTCGAAGGGTTTATACGAATAGAGATTACCACTGGGCTACCCCTGAACCCTGAACCCTACACCGTAAAAGGTTCAACAGCGTAGGTCACCCCGTAGTGCCGCCTCCACTGACGATGTGGTGTCTGGCGCCGTGGTGGTGGTGGTCTTGGCCGCGGTGGTCGTCGTCTTCTTCGCCTGGCGCGGAGGCGGAAGGGTTTAGGGTTCGAGTTCAGGGCATTACGGTTCTAGACCCAAGAGTAACGTAGGGATAACAAGCGTGCCCTTTGTGGTTTTACCGGGTTTATCAGGGACCCTAAACCCGAAAAATAAGGGACCTAATTACTCTAGGTCCTAGATGTTCTGAGTTCAGGGCTTAGGGTTTGGGATTTGGGGATCAAGCATCAGCCTCAGACTCGACACTCTTGACACAGCAAAAACCATATCTTTCAAAAGTTAAAACTTTCTTTCCTTGGAAGCCCAGAAATTCACCATGTTATAGTAAGGGCATCCTTTGTTGGGCTGGTTACATAAAAAAAGGCAACCTTGAAACACAAAAGGGTACCACTGGGCTCCTAAGTTTCTGTAGCCTGCCGCTATGAAGCGCTTTGGTAGTCTTAGGTAGCTGACGTTCAAGACATAAGCTTGCACACTCGTGAGGTAAGCAAGCCATCAGGCATCAACCCTGTGAGCTTGAAGGTGGAACACTTCGTTGTGATGACTGGTGAGCAGCATCTGAAGCAGGAAACGGCAACAACGAAACAGTGGGACGACCAAACTCTAAACCCGAAGCCCTAAAAACTGAGTCGCAAGAGCGAACGTGGTCAGAGTTCCCCTCCTGTAATGCCCATGCAACTCTACACCCTTAACCCTAAACCCTAAACCCTAAACCAGGACTAGCCCCAAACCCTGAGTCGCAAGAGCCAACGTGGTCAGAGTTCCTCTGCTGCAATACCCAGGCTCGCCCCCCTACGAACAACATCATGACCACGCTTTTAGGGTTTAGAGATTCTCATCGAAAGGACGACCCTCTAAACTCATTCCTACAGCCAAAACCCTACTAAGCCTTACATAGCTTAATTCCATGAGGGAATACTATTATGAACTCATCCGACACGTATAGTACCTAAAAAACCCCCCATTCAACTACGATTTGGAGGTTTACGCAAATAAGACACCTCTAATATAGATCCCAAATCGTAGGAATCCCTTTATCATACGTGGACCCCCAATGAGGAACCCCTAGTTTCGGACCCCCCCCCCCCCCCATTTGTGCGCACCTTCTTGGGCTTCTTCTGAGCTGCCGTGGTGGTGCTGGTGGTGGTCGTGACGGTCGTGGTTGCCGCCGCAGCTGCCTGCAGCTTGGTAACCCCAAAAGAAAACCTTGAACCCCCAAACCCTAAACCCTAAAACTCTAAAACCAAATAAACCAAAAAACCGTAAATCCTAAAACCTGAAACCCTACATCCCTAAACTCTAAACCCCTGAATTCAGTTTTTTTTTTTTTGGGGGGGGGGGTTAGGAGAAGCCCTAAAGGCCCTAAGCTGTCTTGAAACGACGTGTAAGAATTCCCAGGGGCTAGGATGCAAGCATGGCACCACGCAACTAACTACCCCAAACCCCAAACCCCAAACCCCAAACCCCAAACCCCAAACCACAAAAAAAACAATGCCGTGAAGGACCTGGACGTTGAGCTTCGTGCTTCTGGATGTATGGTTTAGGGTTTAGGGTTAGGGTTTAGGATGTTGATATTGCTGTCAGCTTCGGGTCTTAGGGTTTAGAGCTCTTTTTTTTTTGGGGGGGGGGGGTTAGTGTTAGGGTTAGGTCAATCCATAAACCCTAAACCCTGAACCCTGAACTCTAAACCCTCAACCCTAAACCCTAAACCCGCCAAAAGGTCAGCTTGCGGCTCTTCCGTGCCTTGGTCGTGCTGCTGGAGGCTGTGGTGGACGCTGTGGATCCCGAGTTCCTGAGCATTTAGGGTTTAGGTTTTTAGGGTTTAGGGTCTAGGGTGTAGGGTTATGGCAACCGGGTTAAGGGTTCAGGGTTTTCAGGCTTTGGGCATTGGTTTGGTGGGCGCGCTGCTTCCAGGGGTCCTCCGTATGAGGGTGCCTCATGCGGCGGTCATGCAAGGTTTTGCCTCAAGCTTGCCTGACCCCAAACCCCAAAGCCCAAAGCCCAAAGCCCAAAGCCCAAAGCCCAAAGCCCAAAGCCCAAAGCCCAAAGCCCAAAGCCCAAAACCCAAAACCCAACCCCTGCCACACATTCCAGGATCTACTTTTTTGGTAGGGTTTGACCTTCCAGAACCTACTCCTTTGTGGGACTCTCAACCCTGAACCACACATGTGGGTTCGGGGAAGCGAAAGTGTGTTGCCCTAAACCCTAAACCCAAAGTCCTGCTTGAGGGTGGGGTGCTTTTGGGGCTTTAGGGTTTCGGGCTTCGGTTCCCTTTCAATCTCCAAAGTTCTGAAGCCCTATAGCCAGCCAACAAAACCAGGGTTCAGGGTTTAGGGTTTAGGGTTGAAGGTTTAGGGTGTGTCAGGTTGCTCAAGAGTTTCAAGACCATACAAAGAGCCTGGAACTCAACACACCAACAGCAGCTCGGCACTGAAGGTTCGTGGGTGGATTTGAGATACGGTGATAAAGAAGTCCCGAGCCCACGGTATAAGATGGGGGTTTAGGGTGTAGGGTTTAGGGGCTAGGGTTGCGTAGAGCCCTTCTAAAACATAGAGCTGCCCATGAACCTCCGAACAACTGCCCGAAAAAACTCAGCTGCTTGTCACAGAAGCCTCAGCAATGCAGTAGCAGGTCTCCTGGCACATGCTTTACCTACAGCTTGTGCCTGAAGCAAAGGGTACCTGCGTAGTGTTTCCTCCCCCCTCCACCGGCTTCCCCTACCAGAGAAACCCACTGCCATGCTTCAACCCTAAAACCCTGAACCCTAAAGCCTAAAGCCTAAAGCCTAAACCCTAAACCCTAAACCTCCCCCCCCCCCCCCCCCAGGCAGCTTCAAGCCGAGTCTCTTCACGGCTTCTTGGGTGGCGGCTGCCTCGAGAGCAACTTGGGGTTCCAGGTTTCAGGGCCTACCCCTAAACACGAAATCTTGTGGGGTTTAGAATTTAGGGTTTAGGGTTCAGGGTTTAGGGGCTTACGCCTAAACACTAAACGTCACTAAACGGTTTGGGGATCGACCCGACCCGGAGTTCTGTCCTGTGTCGAAGAGAACGAATGAGAACCCTCAGAAGGAACCCGAAGCCTTTCATTCTAATTCTATAACCCCTTGAGGAAGCCCTCTAGGCAGCCAGAAGCCTTAAACCCAACTACCCACAGGGTTTAGGGTTTAGGGTTTAGGGTTTAGGGTTTAGGGTTTAGGATAACAGTGGCTGGGACGCAAGGGCTGACACATAAGATTAGACCCTTTCGACCCCCTGTAGCCCGATTCGCCCTGCAACCCGAACCACACCCTTCCTGTGTCAACAAGCAGCGGAGACCCTAAACGCTAAACTCCATACCCTAAACCCTAAACCCTAAACCCTAAACCCTAAACCCTGAACCCTGAACCCTAAACCCTAAACCCTGAACCCTAAACCGCTCGAGGCGCCAGTCCCGCGGCAGTCGAAGCTGCCTGTGCCGCCTGTGCGTTCCTCGGCTGTGTCTGCCAGGTTTGGGGTTTAGGGTTTAGGGTTTAGGGTTTAGGGTTCAAGGTTTGGGGTTTGGGGTTTAGGGTTTGGGGTTTGGGGTTTGGGTTCGGGGTTTGGGGTTTGGGGTTTAGGGTTTGGGTGTTTTGGGGTTCAAGGTTTGGGGTTTGGGGTTTAGGGTTCAGGACTTGGGGTTTGGGGTTTGGGGTTGGGGGTCTAGGCTTTGGGGTTTAGGGTTTAGGTTCGGGGTTTGGGGTTTAGGGTTTGGGGTTTTGGGGTTTGGAGTCTTGGGTTTGGGGCGAGTTTAGGGCTTCGGGTTTCGGGGTTTGGGGCTTAGGGTTTGGGAAGCAATTTGGGTTCCGAAGGGATTAGGATTTTGGGCTTCTGGGAGCCCGGATAGGTTTCAAGCAGCCATTGAAAGGAAGGCGATCTACTAACAAAAATATGTCCCAAGGAGAAAAAGGGTTTAGGGTTCAGGGTTTAAGGTTTAGGGTTTTGGGCTGCTAAGGGATCCCATCCCTCAGGAAGAAAGCGATGAGGATAACGGTACGTAGCCGTCCAAGTAAGGTGTTTATGAGCTACGGGTCTCAGAACTAAAGCCTAAACGCAAAACCCTAATCCCTATAAACCCCAAACCCTAAATCCTGAACCCTGAACCCTAAACCCTAAACCCTAAACACCCTAGACAAAAAAGGTAGGGAATATGTGGGAGTGGCTCCTGGGGGAGAGTCTCTGGGAGGTTGGGGGCAGCAAAGCCTTACACTAAAAAATCCCGATGGATGTGAAGGTGAGCTTGAAGCTGCGGGTTGGGGTTCGGGTTTAGGGTTTTGGGGTTTGGGGTTTGGGGTTTAGGGTTTAGGGTTTAGGGTTTAGGGTTCAGGGTTCAGGGTTCAGGGTTTAGGGTTTAGGGTTTAGGGTTTAGGGTTCAGGTGTTGGGGCTTAAGTCGAAACTGCAAAGAGCTACCAGGAGCTTGCCTAGATCGTTCTTTGCCTCTGAGATAGCCAGGAAAGGACCACATGAGCAACTAAACCCTAGATCCTAAACCCTAGATCCTAAACCCTAGATCCTAAACCCTAAACCCTAAACCCTAAACCCTAAACCCTAAACCCTAAACCCTAAACCCTAAACCCTAAACCCTAAACCCTAAGCCCTAAGCCCTAAACCCTAAACCCTAAACAGTAGCAGCAGCTTGTCTAAGGTCCGTAAACCCTCGACCCTGAACCCGCAAACCCTAAACCCGAAACCCTAAACCCTAAAACGCCAAACCCTAAACCCTAAACCCCAAACCCTAAACCCTAAGCCCTAAACCCTAAACCTCAGTCCGAGCTGCGTCATGCCGTGGTCCTTGCCGCTCTTGCGAGCTGCCCTGGCTGCCGCCTGAGGCCAGGGTTTAGGGTTTAGGGTTTAGGGTTTAGGGTTTAGGGTTTAGGGTTTAGGGTTTAGGGTTTAGGGTTTAGGGTGTAGGTTTAGGGTTTAAGAAGTCTTGGCCTTGAACCACGAACGATTTGGCCTTGAACCATGGTTCAAGGAAAAAAACTGGCATTGAACCATGGTTCAAGGCAAAAGAATCGTCGTTCAAGACCAAAAACGACGAATTGCCTTGAACCACGAATGTTTGGCCTTGAGCCACGGTATTTTGGCCTTGAACCACGACTTTTTGGCCTTGACCGTGTCAACTAAGATATGATGGAGAGGGTTGTGGGTTTAGGGTTTCGGGGCTAGGGCTAGGGAAGTGCAGGAGCAGCAGAGATGCGGTCAACTTAGGTGTGGCTGTCCGTTGACCTCCAATGCCCAAACAAACCCTAAACCCTAAACCCTAAACCCTAAACCCTAAACCCTAAACCCTAAACCCTAAACCCTAAACCCGTGCCGAGCAGGCAACCAGCCAGCTGATATGAAGCAGGGCTTATATTTCTTGTATCCCCAGAAGGACACCCAATATATGCACTCGCCAATATTCAGATGGAACCGTATATACACTTACCAATAACAGTACTATATACCCTACCTCATATGATTTAAGGTATGTTCCTTAATTGAGGGGTATTGGGTTCCTTGGGTTTTTAAGGTTGACCCTTGTATACACTCACCAATAATCAGTAATAGAAACCCTGTTTCATATCCATGACTTGACGAACCCTCGAGCTGGGGGGGGGGGGGGGGCGGACCCTGACGATCCGCTTCTTGCTCTCTCCAGCGGAGGCGGTCCTCGCTTCAGGGCTTACAGGGCTTTAGGGTTTGGAGGTTTGTGGCCTGGGGTTTCTAGGGTCTCCTACTACCCAGCATCGCAGTGCACAGGGTTGACAGGGGTGTAAGAGTCGAACCCATACGTGCTCAGAGGTTTAGGGATTCGGGTATGTCACAAAATGCCCACGACTACACCCCCAAAATGCTATCATCCGTCTCTTCTAGGAATCCTGAAAACAATAATTACACCTATTTTCGTCAAAATACCCTATTCGGGCGAAGATCGTTTGCGTTGGACACCGGCCTCCGGTTTTTGCTCTTTCTGTTGGCAAAAGTGAGGTAGCGCCGCAAAAAGACACTCAAAGACTCTAAACCCTAAACCCTAAACCCTAAACCCTAAACCCTAAACCCTAAACCCTAAACCCTAAAAGGGACCAGGTAGGTCTTGAGTTCACCAATGTAGCCATCCTTCTGATCTTGACATCCCCTACTTGCAAGCCCGTTTGACTTAGTAAGTAGGGTTAGCAAGGTGGGGTATGGGGATTAGGAGAGGGCCTCTAAAGAATACTAAGCAGACTTGCTACGTCAAAAGAGCTTCCAAGCACTTGGTGTAAAGGATCCTGAATTTGGGTTCCTGTGAGAAGTCTGTCCGCATCCCTTATTTCCGGAGAATGCCTTCACTGATGGTTGTTGCTGGAACCCCTATCTTAGCTTCAATCAAGGGATATTGGAGTCTGGATTGTGGAGATTTGGCGGTTCAAGGTTCAGGGTCTCGGATTTAGGGTTTATGGTTTAGGTACCCAGACTCCTTAAGATCCAAGCGGCTGTAAGGGAGGCAGGCCTAAACCCTAAACCCTAAACCCTAAACCCTAAACCCTAAACCCTAAACCCTAAACCCTAAACCCTAAACCCTAAACCCTAAACCCTAAACCCTAAACTCCAAAACCCGGCCCAGGGGCTCATCCGCCGCTGCTGAGCCTGCAGCCGCCGCTGCGGCCTCCGCGGCCGTGTAGTTCAGCTTCATGCCGGCGGCCTGTGGTCTAGGGTTTGGGGTTTAGGGTTTAGGGTCCAGGGTTTGCGGTTTAGGGGTTTTGGGGATTAGGGATTAGGGTTTAGGGTTTGGGGTTTAGGGCTGAGGGTTTAGGGTTTTATGGTGTAGGGTTTCGGGTTTAGGGTTTGGGGTTTGAGGTTTCGGGGTTCAGGGCGTTTTGGTTTAGGGTTTGGGGTTTGGGGTTTTGGGTTTTTTGGGGTGTAGGGGGTGTAGGGGTTTAGGGCTTTAGGGCTTTAGGTTTAGGCGTTTAGGGTTTTAGGGTTTAGGATTTTAGGGTGCTACGGAGTTAGGGTTTTAGGGTTTTAGGGTTTTAAGGGCTTTTGGGCTTTAGGATGTTAGGGTTTTAAGGGTTTCAGGGTTTTAAGGGTTTTAGGGTTTTTAGGGTTTTAGGGTTTTAGGGTTTGAGAGTTTTAGGGTTTTGGGGTTTTAGGGTTTTGGGGTTCAGGGGTTTAGGGGTTTAGAGTCCAGGGTATCGGGATTCTGTTTCACTTTATAGTTACTTCCGCCCTGTCAAGAGACAGCAGACACTTAACGCGTAAACCCTGCCAGGGTTTAGGGTTTAGGGTTCAGGGTTTAGGGTTTCGGGTTTTGGGGTCCAAATCGGCTTGAGGGTTTCGTCGCAACTCCACACTGCGGAGCAGGGATCGTCATCGACAATCTACATGAGGGTCCCAGCTGTAAACGTTGCAGAGATGGATGTGCAGCCACGGTGCGAGACCCAAACTTGCGAAACTAGGGCTTTAGGCGTTTCCCTTTCGTAAGAACATGAAAAACCATGGCTGAGACTTGACCTCCGACAGCGGCAGTTGAGTCCTACAGCTGCCACGAGGCCTTATACCCTAAACCAAAAAACTAAAACCAACCTAAACCCTAAACCCTAAACCCTAAACCCTAAACCCTAAACCCTAAACCCTAAACCCTAAACCCTGAACCCAAAACCCAAAACCCTAAACCCTCCCTAAGGGTTTAGGAGGTTCCGGGTTGAGGGTGCGGAGATGGTTTGCGAGCTTTACAGCGTTCCAGGGTAAAGGGGTTTTGGGGCCGAAGTGGTCAAGGGTTTGGGAGCTTAGAGGCTTGAAGTTCGCTTTAGGTAGAAGTGGCACAGCCTCAGCCCTAAACCCCCAAGCCCTAAACCCTAAACTCTACACCCTAAACCCTAAACCCGGAACCCAAGTTCTCTGATTGGCGGCCTTGCCGGCTTTGTAGGCAGCATCGCCGGCGGCACTGGCAATCCTTCGTTGGTGTGCAGGAGTGTTTCTTGGGATTGCGGTCTTGGGCTAAAGTCTGAAGGGCCTTCAGGGTCTAAAAAAATGTCCAGGGCTTGTATATAAAAAAGAGCTTTCAGTTGAAAGGCCCCCGATCAAGTCCTAAACCCTAAGCCCTATACCCTAAAGACTCTATTTCCGGGTTCACACTGCATGATCCCGAAGCCCTCATAACCCCAACCCTTGGCTTTTCCGGGGCCGCTGGCGTAGGGCCTCTCTTCAAGGCTCATGGGTGATTACTAGGGTGTAGGATTTGGGGTTAGGGAACCCTAAACCCTAAACCCTAAACCCTAAACCCTAAGCCCTAAGCCCTAAACCCTAAACCCTAAACCCTAAACCCTAAACCTGGGGGATGAGGTATGTGGGTTCGATGTACCTGAATTGACACGCATGCCATGCCTGCCACAGCCCTCCCGAGGTTCAAGGCGAGACAGCTAGCGAACCGTTTTTCGTGGGGAGGGAGGGGGGGGGGGGGGTTGCACATGCCCAAAGAGCCCAAAACCCCTTAGTTGAGGAATATACCTTAAATCATATCATATTAAGGATCTCTATATGAATTAAGGAACACTCCTTAAGGGAAACTAAGACGATGGGGCACCCCCAGGGGTTCATGTACCTATATAGTTTTAACTCATTGTTTATGGTTTAGGGTTTAGGGTTTAGGGCTTCATAGGAACGCTTTTGAAGCCCAAGTATATGCCATACAGGTACAGGGAGCCTTAGGGGTATATCATGCAGGTATGATAAGCTTGCAAGATGTTGATGCCGGCGCTTCCCACAATAGGGGTAACCCCTGTTCTGTCCCCTTAAAGGAGCCCCCAAAAGGGTACGTCGATTCTCGGAAAACCCCCCATACTACGGCTAGGGCTTAGTCTGGGCTGAGGTGTTGAGGGTTTAGGGAAAACCCTAGACCCTAAACCCTAAACTTCGATGCTGGAAGTCGCCCCCTGGAGCTATGAGACGTGAACCCCGGACCAGACCTAGCGTGAAGGAAGTGCTCCTGGACCATGTCGGCTGTTTCTTTTTAAAGAGGGTTTAGGGTTTAGGGTTTGAGGGGATTCTGGTTCTTCGTGACAAAATTTTCGGAGGGCGTTACTACCCTCGAAATGAATCCCCTGATTGTGAACGCCAAGGGTCCTTCCATACGAACCAGGTTAGGGTAGTTTGGGTTGAGGCACCCCATGTTGAAGGGCCTGCTTGCGGAAACCCTGAAACCTAGACCCTATACCCCCCAACCCTAAACCCCAAATCCAAAACCAGCAACAGATCCTCAAGCTTCTCAAACCGAGACCTAAACCCTAAACCCTAAAACCTAAACCCTAAACACTACACAATATGCCCTAAACCATAAACCTTGAACCCTAAACCCTAACTGAACAAGTAGCTCCGAAATCGTCTTCCCGGAGGCCACAGCAGCTTTCTGCGCCGCCAAGCCAGCCACACGGGCCTTGGGGGCGCATGCTTATTTAGTTTAGGGTTTAGTGTTTAGGGCTTAGGGGCTTTAGGGTTCAGTGTCCGTGGACATATCTGGAGCCTGAAAACCCAAAGTCTTACCTACAACAATTCTTAGGGTGGTTCAGGGGAATGCCTAAACCCTTGAACCCCTAAACCCTAAACCCTAAGCCCTAAACCCTAAACCCTAAACCCCAAACCCCGAACCCTAAACCTTAAACCCTAAACCCTAACCGGAAACGGAATGAGCCGCGCCACGGCAGCCTCGGCTGCCTTGGAATCGGACATGCCAGCCTCCTGGTCGGGTGGGAACCCTCGAGGGCTTGGGGCATTTTGCCCTACTTTGGAGTAGACCCTTCAGGGTTTAGGGTTTAGGGCTTAGGGCCTCTTTTTCCCTACTTTGGAGTAGACCCTGGACAAAAAGGAGCAACTTTTTGGATTTTTAGATATAAGTGGCAAAAAAGGAACCCAGAACCAAAAAAACAGTAAAGTATAGAGCAAAAAAAAGAACCCAGAACCAAAACAAGTATTAAAGTATAGTACTCCAAAACCGAGTTTTAGGGTTTGGGCTTGAGGGTTTAGGGGCTTTCGGGTGTAGGGTATAGGGCTAAAAATTCAGGGTTTGGGTTTAGGGGTTCTGGGGTGCAGGCTTTCTTTAAAGAGCTTGTCGTTTTTCGTATATGGGTTCTAAGGTTTTGGGGTTTCGTGGGCTTAAACGCTTGAGGGCTTCAAGGTTTTGCAGGCCTAAGGACTGTCTTGGCTGGACTGAGGAGGGTAGCTATAAACTAAATGTTTAGCTGCCTTAGTAGGAAACCCAACAAACCCAAAACGGCTAGGGATCTAAAGTTAACTACAGCAAAAAGCACCACAAAGACTGTTAGCACACTGACTCTTGTGTTCATGGCTTCTGGGGTACTCGAGTCCTTGGCTCTTGGCGTTTGGCAGATCCGGGTTTAGCCTGTCCTAAAGTTTGGGGGTTTAGGGTTTAGGGCAGAAGGGGTTAGGGTTTAGGGGTTAGGGTTAGAGGGTTGTTAAGGGAGGGGGGGTTCAAGGGGGGTAGGTACCTAGGTAGGGAACCTTAGGGAAGCTTAGGGAGCCTTAGGAAGGGGAGTAATTATTGGGGAGCCTTGGGTTACACACCCCCCTTGAGCCCCCCTCCTTTTAGAACCCTATAATTAGTGTTTAGGGCTTAGGACTTTGGAGATGTGGAGTTGCAGGTGTAGGGCTTGGAAGGTTGGCGGTTTACATGCTTTGGGGTTCGCCATGGAGATCCAAACCCTCAAACTTAAACCCTAAACCCTAAACCCTAAACCCTAAACCCTAAACCCTAGACCCTAAACCCTAGACCCTAAACCCTAAACCCAGTTGTTCCTTCCCTGCCCAGCCGTAACTTGCTGGAACGCCCCGAAGTTGCCTTGGCTGCTTTGAAGGCGGAGTTGCCAGCTTCCTTGGCAGTTTTCATCTCCGTCGCCTTGGACCCAGAGCTGAGAGGTTTA
>CAJNDS010002270.1:394934-412434 GCA_905221605.1 Symbiodinium natans | reverse complement strand
TAATGTGTCGCTGCCGATGCACATCCACCTTTGCCTATGTTTATGGTGGCAGGAGGAGCAGCCCGGATGTCTTGAGTCTCGGCACTCCGCTCTGCTAGCAAACAACCCTGACTGTGCTTCGGTGGATGCATCTGACCACAGATTCCATGACTCCTTCGAGCTCTTTACTTAGTTGCTGGGTTCACTGACAATGCTTTATACAACGTTAGCTTTCCGTTTCTGTGTCAAGCAAGTCGATACTTCACCCACAGGTTCATAAGCCCAAAAACGTCTTTCAGTTCTATCGGGGATATTAGCATCCCAACAAGTGAAAAGTCTACTCATTCAGCTACTAAGTTTAAATGTGTACTCCAACCTGCACCATTCAACTGAGGCACCCAGAATGCCACGCACGCGGCAAGAGCATGGCGGACGATATATTTTGGAAGAGGAGCTTCACCGCCAGTCAGAATCAGTGAAATCGTCAGGGTCGGCCAGGCAGTCATGGAGCTTAACCACGCCTGCAAATCCATGTTCGCCTCCCAGCGACGGTCGGCGACATAGCAGGTCACCCGAACCCGATCCATCATCAAGGGAGAACGGATGAGCTCGGCCTAGGGCCCTTGGCCATTCAAATACCTTGAGTGCAGACCAAAAATCTTCCATGAAGCCTTGCTCTGGAGGCACCAAAGTGCTTCTTGGGCATGTGCCAAGAAGCCTATCACTCAAGCCATCCCCACACAGAGAAGCAAGGAAATGAACCCGGAGCCAACAGCAAGCACGCAAGTGTACAACCAGGAGGCGAGTGATGGTTCGAGCATGCCCTTGGAAATTTGCAGCAGAAGGTTCGCCCTCCGGTGGTCTCCAGTAAAGACCACATGGCTTCGGTAGCATGGTATTTCAACACGACCTGCTGAATGGCGTGTAGACCTCGCAAAATGTTGAAGGATGAAAGCTGAAGGCGCTACCCACTTAGATGCCAAACAAGGTTTTTCCTGTTCAGTGATGCCAAGCTTTCCTGCCTGCCAGTCCCTGATCTTGGACCCACTTCTGTACTTGCACCCCCTTCCACCCACCCCCCCCCCCCCCCCCCCCCACCCCCCCCCACCCCCCCCCCCACCCCCCCCCCCACCCCCCCCCCCCACCCCCCCCCCAACCCCCGCAACCAACCCCGCCCACCCTCTCCATAGTTGATTCAAGAAGGAACCCGCCCTTGAAGGGTGGAAAGCAACCTGCTCAGACTAGCACGTCCCTCACCCCTTCACCCGCTTCCAAAGCGCGCCCTTTTGTCTTTGCAGAGATAGATGCTGGACAATGGCTATCCTTGCTTGCTAGTACTGTTGGTTTGGGTGACAAATGCAGGACCAAACGAATACCGCACCCCCCCCCCCCCCCCCCCCCCCCCCTCCCTCCCCCCCCCCCCCCCACCCCCCCCCCCCCCCCCCCCCCCCCCCCCCCCCCCCCCCCCCCCCCCCCCCCCCCCCCCCCCCCCCCACGAAGTTTTGAGCTTTGGGCGTTGAGAGGTTTATGAGCCGGAGGCTCCTGAGTTTAGGGTTTCGGGTTTAGGGTTTAAGGTTTAGGGTTCAGGGTTCAGGGTCTAGGGTTTAGGGTTTAGGGTATGACTTGCAACCGGCAGGGTGTCGTTACACGTTGTGCAGCTTCGGGGTGTATAAGGGCATTTTCGCCGGGGCCTCACGGTTTTAGATCAAAATCGCGTACCCTTTCTGGCCTCTAGTATACGTACCCTAAACCCTAAACCCTAAACCCTACACCCTCAACCCTAAACCTTGAACCCCAAAGCCCAGACCCTAAACCCTGAACACGAGGACCGAGGGCGCCCGAAAAAAGGGGGGGGGGGCATGGTTTAGATCGAAGATGCCTTGTTGATGCCTAAACTTGCCTGTCTCCGAGGGTCTGTAACCACAATATGGGGGCGTCCCAAAAACTCATATAGTTGCTGAGTTCAGAAGCCCAAAAAAGTGTACACTTTCGTTTCTATAGGGGATCAGAGTATCCCAAAAAGTGTAAAGTGTGCTCACTCAGCTACTAGGAAAAATAGGGTGCAGTGACAGCACTGCGGAAGACGTATTCTATCTCCTAACCCCAGGCCTGTCGGACCTAACAGAGATCAGGGTGCAGTGTGGGGGGGGGGGGTTTGGTGGGTTCGTGTTCAGAATTTAGGGTTTAGGCTTTTACCTAGGGTTAGTGATTCCCTCGCCCCACCGGGACAGCCTGCTTTTCTGTCTACGGGAGAAGGGCTAACTTTGCAACTTTGCAGCAGCCCTTCTTGAGACAATTGTGTGTGTGTGTGTGTGCTTCCAATTGTGCTTCCAAACTGTTCAGATTAACAACATTGACAAGGTCAGAGGTCAAAGCCCCACACCCTCACGAGAGGCCCTAGAGACCTTAAACCGTATATAAGACCCCAAACCCTAACTGCTCCGGGGCCTCACTCCATAACTCTCTGCAGCCCCCCCAAAATCACTCACGCGCGACTGTGGCACCAAAACCCTAAACCAGGTTGGTCCCTTAAATCCTAAACCCTAAACCCCAAACCCCAAACCCTAAACCCCAAACCCTAAAGCCTAAACCCTAAACCCTAAACCCGAAACCCTAAACCCTAAACCCTACTGAGTCAAAAGGGCTTCCAAGTACTCTACTGCGACCCACGAAAGCCCTGAGCCTTGCTCCATAACCCAGGATGTAGGGATCGCCCTGAACCCTAAACCCGAAACCCTAAACTTCAAACCCTAAACCCTAAACCATAAACCCTAAACCCTAAACCCGAAACCCGAAACCCTAAACCCTAAACCCTAAACCCTATACCCTTAGGGATCCCAGTGACATTCTGCGTAGTCGTGGTGATGCTGGTTGTGGTGGTGGTCGTCGTGCTGATCGTCGTGGTGGTTTCCTGTAGCTTCAGACCCTAAACCCTAAACCCTAAATCCAAAAAACCTAAACCCAACCACAGCGTGCAGTCTCCCGGCTTTATGGGACTTACGGTTGATGGCACCACATATAGGTACAAAGTGGTAGAAAGCGACCCTGATTGGGACTCGGTGATTACCCTAAACCCTAAACCCTAAACCCTACACCCTAAACCCTGAACCCTAAACCCTAAACCCTAAATCCACGCAGCGCCTCTTGGTTTCAAGACGGGGCCATACAACCCAAGCCTGTCTCAGTGGGTTTAGGAATCAAAAGGCAGGGTCTAGGGTCTGGGGTCTGGGGTCTAGGGTTTAGGGTGCAGGGTTTAGGGTTTAGGGTCTAGGGTTTAGGTTGTAGGGTTTAGGGTTTAGCGTTTAGGGTTAACCCCCTGAAACACATCTTCGAGTCCGGTCTCGATAAGGAATGCCGTATGCTGGCCCCACAAGGACCTACTGCTGAGCCTGTTAGCAAGGTCCCTGAACCCTAAACCCTAAACCCTCAACCCTAAACCCTAAACCTCCGAAGCGATCTCCGCCCCATAGAGGCAAGCTGTCACATGCCAGCATTCAGACCTTCTTGTGGTCCGGTTTAGGGTTTAGGGTTTAGGGTTTACGGTTTAGGGTTAAGGTTTAGGGTTTAGGGTGAGCCCTAACCTCTGAACCCTGAACCCATAAAGCAGCCTTCGCAGTTCAGAACTTTGGCTGGGGAGTAGAAACCCTAAACCCTAAACCCTAAACCCTAAACCGCAAAAGCCAAAGATCGGAGACACCCCGGAACATGAGTTCTCAAGGAAAGCACCCTAAGCCCCAAACCCCAAACCCCAAACCCCAAACCCCAAACCCTAAACCCTAAACCCTAAACCCTAAACCCTAAATCAGCCGGCTGGCTTTCGTCGTGGTGGTCGTCGTCTTGGTGGTGGTGGTGGTGGTTGCCTCCGTGGTCGTCGTGGAGGCCGTGGTGGTCCTTAACTGAACTTGGAACCCTAGCAAAAACATTCACATTTGTTGGCTGTTTCTTAGGAATTATAGTACCACAATATTAAAATATTCCCAAGCATCCCTAAGAGTCGTCGTGGTCTTCATCTTCGTGGTTGTCTTGGTTGTGCGCTTGTGCCTAGCCTTCTTGTGGTGCCTGTGGCTGTGCGGCTTCTTTGTGGTGGTCCTGTGCCTCTTGTGTGGCTGGCTGCTCTTCTTCCGCGAGGTCACGGTGGTGGTCGTGCTGGTGGTGGTGGTCTCCGTCGTGGTGGTGTTGGTCACGGAGGTGGTTGTGGAAGTGGTCGTGGTCTCGGTCGTAGTCGTGAATGTGCTGGTGGTTACTGTGGTGGTTGTGTTCGTCGTGGGCACAGGGGTCGAAGTTGAGGTAGATGTGTTGGTGGCCTTCCAAAGAATAACAAGCCAGCTGAACTCAACAAGGTTTAGGGTTTAGGGTTTGGGGTTTGGGGTTTAGGGTTTAGGGTTTAGGGTTTAGGGCTACAGGTGCCTTCTTTTGAGGATGGGCATGTGCTAAATTTGCCCCCGCCCCCCCCCCCCCCCCCCCGGCCGTGACGGAAGATGTGCTCGTCAGAGTGGTTGTCGTGGTCGTGGTCGAAGTCTGGCAGGACACCCTAAACCCTAAACCCTAAACCCTAAACCCCAAACCCTAAACCCTAAACCCTAAACCCTAAGCCCTAAACCCTAAACCCCAAACCCTAAACCCTAAGCCCTAAGCCCTAAGCCCTAAACCCTCTAACAAGCCCCCAAGCATCCGACTCTCACCTAAACCATCGAGGAAGGCCCACGGGTCACTTCTCTAAATTAAGACCCCTTTGAGAACTAGATTATGAGGCGGTCTCAAATATTTAGGGTACCCAACAAGGGGACCATCATTTTGAGAAATGACCCCTTAAACCTCTTCTGAGAAAATTCCTAAGTATGATCCACTTAAGTCCACAGAAGTGAAGATGTGCAAAATCCCTCAAAATATGCAGACTCGGACCCCTTAGGTTGTACCTCTAACGTTGTCCCTTCATATACTCCGAATATGGCCCTCTTATACTACCTTAGGAATCTTAAAGAATGGCCCCGAAACTCAAGGGTACCCCCTCAAGGGTCCAAGGTAAGAAAAAACCCTTGAAACCCCATGGCCGGACTTTAAACCCTCAACCCTCAGCCCATGTTTCCCTTGGGCCAGTGCTGGTCTCAGGGTTTGGAATGTTTGGCGCCGTGAATCCTAAACCAGGGTTTCGGGGCTTGGGGGCTTGGGGCTTGGGGCGTGGGGCTTGGGGTTTAGGGGGTGTAGGGTTTACGGTTTAGGGGGAGGCGTTCCTATCACGCAGTGGCTAGAGCAGCGAGAAGTAAGATGATCTACGAAGCGCTTTTTAGCAGTAGGCCCTCCGGCCGTTGTGGTCGTGGTGGTGGTCACGGTAGACGTCCAGAAAACTGCCTGGCACATCGTCTTACAGAACTCGGGTGTTGAACTCTCTACGTATCTAGGACTACAATCGGGAATGCAAGAAATGCAGTTCTTCTATTGGGAAAGTGTTTTTTCAGAATTCTTTCTTCTTCTTTTCTTGGGGGGAGGTCCTCTTGCCAAATTCCAGGTGGTGCACCTGGGTCTTGGTCTAGATCCCCCCGAACCTGAGCCCCGAAACCCGAATTTGACCCCCCCCCCCCCAAAAAAAAAACCCTAAACCCTAAACCCAAACCCCAAACCCCAAAGCCTAAAGCCTAAAGCCTAAACCTGACCCCTAAACCTAACCCCCCCCCCCCCCCCCCCCCCCACACCCTTGCGCTTTTAGGGTAGTTGTTGATGGGTTTATCGGAGACTACCAAAGGTGACCCTACAGAAAGGTGACCTTTGCAGGGTCTGTGCCTGTGCCATGTTGTATGGTATGTAAATAGTATGTTTGGAAGAATGTGTGTGTGCAAAAAAACTAAATTAAGATGTTTTGCTATAAGTAGTGCCAACAAATCAAAATAGTTTTGAACCAAGAACTGCCAGCCAAAAAACATTTTGCTCCAAGTGGTGCCAACGATTAACATATTTTGAGCCAAGAACAAGCCTTTAGGAGTTCCGGGGGTTGGGAGCTTGGGGTAATAGCCGAACCTGCCGCCGGCCGAACCTGGAGCTGAAGTGTCGTCTGGTCCTGCCGGACGGGCGGGGAGGGATAGGGAGGGGCTTAGGACTTAGGTTATAGGACTTAGGGCGTGGGACTTAGGAATTAGGGTGAATTCAGGGTTCGGGGTTTAGAGTGCAGGGGTTCCAGGGTTCTGGGCTTCAGATGTGAGACCCTGAACTCATAAACCCTAAATTCCTCGGTGTGGGACTTAACTCAGGGTTGAGGGTTTAGGGTAGGGATCATGGCGTTGTTGGGCTTCTAGGGTTGAAGGCTATAGGGTTTAGGCTCCAGAAGCGAGACCTTAGACTCCTAAGCACAAAGCGTAAATTCCGCGAAGCCTCAAGCCAAAATTCCTCGACCGCCCTGAACTTGAACGCCCTCAACCCCTCAGCCCGAATACGATCCTTTTCTGCCCAGTAAGTGAACAACATAATTCCCCAAGGGCCTACCTGGTACCTAGAAGCTCATTGGCTAAGGTCTTGGTGAAACCCACCGCCATGGTTCTCATCGCCCCAGCTGACAACGGATCCATCTTGCAGGATGGCAGCAAAAGCCATGTGAGAGGCTGCAATCTGTCGGACGTTCTTCAAGAGGCCCAGCACAGCAGCAGTTTCACCACCGGCATGTGGTGCTCCCCAAGCCACCACCCCGCCATTGTCGAGCAGTGCTGCAAAAGCAAAATGATTTGCATGCATTGCTTGCACGCCCTGAAGTGGTTCCACCGGTTTGGTAGCTCCATAGGCCCTGTCACCTCCATAGCGCGCATCACCCCAGGTCACAAAGGAGCCATCTTCCGTGATAGCTGCAAAAGCTCTGTCGGTTACTTGGATCTGCGACACACGTCTCAGTTGGCTTTGCACATGGGTGCAGGTGCCGCCTGTTGTTGGATTGCCCCAGGTCACAACAGAGCCGTCTGCCAAGATAGCAGCAAAAGCACCTTTGGTGGCTTGGATCTGCTGCACGTCCACCAGCTGAGCACGCACGTCATTGCAGTTGCCACCCCCAAGATCACCACCCCAGGTCACCACAGAGCCATCCTGCCGAATAGCTGCGAAGGCGCTTCCTGTGGCACTGATAACCCTCACGTCATGTAGTTGGTCTTGAACTGCACTGCCTAGGGTTGAGGGCGCAGGGTCCGGGGAGGGGTCCAGGTTTTGGGGTTGAGGGAGTGGCCAAAGGGGGTAGCTAGGGTTAGACAAGTACTCCTCTAAAGAGGCTGACGTTCGAACACTCCTGAAAAATAACTTTTAGGCTATTTATTATAATAGTTTGTACAAAAGCACAAAAGGTTAAAGTTGTAAGAGCCAGCCAGAAGAAAGCCAAGGAGCTGTCCCCACCAAAATAATCACGGCCGAAAGTCATGACGGAACCGTCGGCCAAGATGGCAGCGAAGGCTTCGTCGGTACATTGCAGCGCAATTGGCCTGTGTGGAGTGGCAATCTGGCCGAAATTAATGGGATCGCCCCACGCCGCAATGCTGCCTCCATCATCATTCGAGATTGCGGCAACCCCACAGCATGATCCTTGGTTTATCTGGACGTGAAGGACATCCGTCAGCGCATCTCGAACGCCTCTGCTGTCACCACCAAAGGCACCTTCACCCCAGGTCACAGCTGTCCCATCGGTGCGAATTGCCACAAAAACGGTGACACCACCCTGGATGCATCTGACATCGTGCAGCTCATGTTGCACAAAGCTGCTGTCGGCACCAGATTCGGGGTCACCCCACGTCACCACAGATCCATCACTCCGAAGGGCAGCAAAAGCATAGCTTGTGTTCTGCACCTGCACAACATCCTGGAGCTGATCTTGTACAGCACTGGCGTCGCCACCATTTTCAGGATCACCCCAGGCAACCACGGACCCATCGCCCCGAATGGCGGCAAATGCTTTTTCAGCACCCACGACCTGCACGGGCATAGCCACCAGTTGCAGCTGGGAGCCATCGCTGATGCCGGCTTCGGCCAGTGTATGTGTGGACATCAAATAACTGCCTTGAAAAAGAAGGCGACCCCGCTCAGCTGCCAACGCGTGCCGGGAGCGATCCCGGAACGCACCGACAGTCACCGCCAGGTTGGCCTCCAAACGCACCGACCTGCCACTCAGCAAACTGACCTCCACCGTAGCCATGGTGCCACCGAGACACAGTCGTTTCGAGTGCGTGTCGGCAGCCATGATGTGGGGCTTAAGGGTCCAATTCTAGCAATATAAATCTGGCACCAATCCCTAGGGATTCAGGCCAGGCCAAGTCTGGCGTCTACTTTGGCTTAGAAGCAAGAATTTAAGAAGGTGATATATGCTAGAAACATGAAACCCAGCAACTGCCCTGTCTCGAGCCCGAAGGCCTTCACAAATGAAACACTTAAGATCTGGGGTGTATGAGGTTACAAGCCTGAGGCGCAGGAACTGTTTCAGGGTTTATGACCCTCGGGGCTAATTTTAATTTAAGGCTTCGCAGCCTATGACCCTATGGCTAGACTGCCCTAGGACTACACAGCCGCCTAGGTGTTCACCAAAGGGTTCCCAAACCCCCAACTGAAGAAACACAAGGTCCTGCGTCTGCGTCAAGTCCACAATAATGAGGTTGCAGCGCCTGAGGTACAGGAAGTGTTTCAGGGCTAACAACATAGGGCTACATACCTAGGGCTTCACAGCCCATGACCCTAGGGCTAGACAACCCGAAATTGGCCTAGTGCTACACAGCCCAGCCTAGGGGTTCACAGCCCATGACGCAGTCCAAAATTAGCCTAGGGCTATACAGCCCGACCTAGGGCTTTACAGCCCATTGTTCTAGGGCTTTACAGCCCATTGTCCTAGGGCTACACAGCCCGGTTTAGGGTTTAGGATTTGAAGGGTTTAGTGTTTGAGGTTAGGTTTGAGGTTGAGGCCAAAATTAGCCTAGGACTATACAGCCCGGCCTAGGGCTTTACAGCCCATTGTTTTAGGGCTACACTGCCCGGTTTAGGGTTTAGGGTCTAAAGGGTTTAGTGTTTGAGATTAGGTTTGGGGCTCAGGCCAAACTTAGCCTAGGGCTATACAGCCCGACCTAGGGCTTTACAGCCCATTGTTCTAGGGCTTTACAGCCCATTGTCCTAGGGCTACACAGCCCGGTTTAGGGTTTAGGGTTTGAAGAGTTCATCAGCCACTTGGCGTTTTAAGTTACACCTAAACCCTAAGGTGTGATACGAGACTCATGGTGATGCTTTAAACGTTCAAGGATTCAGGCACAAGTATCGTAACATGCAAAATGCATCTCAGGAGGTTTTGGTGTTAGGGTTTAGAGCTTAGGGTTTAGGCTTAAATTCTGGGGAGCCATGCGGGTACCCCGTCGGGTACCCGACAAAAGTTACACCTTTGTCCTGGGCTTTACAGCTCACTGTCCTAGGGCTGCACTTTAGGGTTTAGGGTTTAGGTTTTAGGGTTTAGGGTTTAGGGTTTAGGGTTTAGGATTTAGGGTTTAGGGTTTAGGGTTTGGGGTTTAGGGTTTAGGGTTTAAGGTTGAGGGTTTAGGGTTTAGAGTTTAGGGTTTAGAGTTTAGGGTTTAGAGTTTAGGGTTTAAGGTTTAAGGTTTAAGGCTTCGGGTAGTTTAGGCCGCCTAGGACTATACAACTCGACCTAGGGCTTTACAACCCATTGTCCTAGGGCTACACAGCCTGCTTTAGGGTTTCAGTTTAGGGTTTAGGGTTTAGGGTTTAGGGTTTAGGGCTTTAGGCTTTAGGGTTTAGGGTTTCGGGTTTCGGGCTTAGGGTTTGGTTGGTTTAGGGCTTGGGGCTTGGGGCTTGGGGCTTGGGGCTTGGGGCTTGGGGCTTGGGGCTTAGGGCTTAGGGCTTAGGGCTTAGGGCTTAGGGCTTAGGGTTTAGGGTTTAGGGTTTAGGGTTTAGGATGTAGGGTTTAGGGTTTAGGGTTCAGGGTTGAGGGTCTAGGCTTTGGTGTTTAGGCCCAGGGGTTTAGGGCTTCAGGTTTAAGGTTTCGGGTAGTTTAGGGTGCCTAGGCCTATACTAGGCCAGCCCCTAAGGCTTACGGCTTAGGGCTTAGGGTGTAGAGAGTTTAGGGTTTGGGGTTCGGGGTTGAGGGGGTTTAGGGTTTGGGGTCGAGGGTTGACAGTCCAGGTTGAGTGTTTTCCAAAAAAAAACACTCTTCGGCTCCGTCCTTGTTGGCTTTCCCACCGCCTCCTCTTCTCCTGGAAGCGTTCGACAGGTTCAGGGGCCCTACATTTTAAGGTTTTTGGCAAAATGAAAAGAGCTACTGCAGCCAACACAGCTCAAAGCTTGAGAAGGGAACGCTCTTTGGGCACATCTCGCGTGCTGTCCAGGCAGAATACAATGCTGCAAGCCAGCAACCCACAGACTCAATTTTACAAGGGTGTGTACAGAGGAGCCACGACGAGGGTTGCAAGGATTCAGGTCTGTGATCGCTCGGTACAGCGGCTCAGTGTCCTGCGAAAAAAGGCTGGCTTGGCACTTTACAGGCACACACATCCAGCCGATTCCTGACATACAGAAATGCGATTCAAAATCTGCCACGGCCATGATCGCAGCCATGCACACTAAGAACATGTAAGTTTGTGACAACTTGCAACCAGCAGTTTACGTTACAGTAGTACAGTAACCTCAAGCCCTGTAGCCATGGCATGCGCAGGCCAGGCTAGGCTAGCGAGTTCCGAAATTAGGCCAGCCAATTCCAAATTAGGTTCTGTACAAGTTCACCGCCACCCACAGCGCTGCCAAAAATGCAGTGACATTGTTCTCCAGTCGGCGTTGTCCACTCGAAGCTGCTCCATCTCATCTGCCTCCATCGACGAAAACTTGACGCAGTTGAACAAATGCCAAAGGAAGCTCTCGACGTCCAACTGTTGCTGGTGCCCAGGCGCACGCTCATACACCCATACGATGTATGCCTCCATCCAGGTGCCCTGCGTCAGATAGGTGATATGGTTGCACCACGCACCGGCGAGCTCAGAACAAAGCAGGGTAACGGCAAGTGACATAATGCGATGTCCCACGTCGACCTTGAAGGGGCTTTCGACGTTGGGATACCGCACATGCAGCACGTTGTGGCTCTGCTCCTCTAGCACAATGCGTCTGACGTCATCTTCCACATCACTATGGTACTTTAAATGACGCAGGTACCAGTTTGCCATCCTCCAGTGGTAGCACATGGAGCTTGCCAAGGGACGGCGCTCCAAAGTGCCTTCGCCAGAAACACTATAAAACATTTACAGTAGGATTTATGGTCTAGGGCACCCTTGCCACTGGAAACAACAAGGAATACTGCCAATTATCATACGAGCCACAAGCACGGCAGCTGAAAAGCCATCCAACATCACAGCCACCACGTTTCCACTGGCTCGGTGCAAGCTGCTTGCTGTAGCATTCCAGTCCACACACGGGGCAAACGATCAAAGCCATGCGAGCCCACAATGGATGGCGGGTGGGTCGGGCACCGTCAACTGGAAACTTGTGTCGAGGTCAAATGCTGCATGGGACAGCAACAGTTACATTTGCACTATCATGGCACCAGCCTTTGACTTCTGGTTTAGGGTTCAGGGTTTAGGTTTAGGGTTTCGGGCTTAAGGTTTGGCGTTCCTCCTGAATCTTCAAGTCATCCACCCCCGAATCTTAAGACCCTTGCCCCAAAACAGGATCCCACAGCCTAGCCTTTTTCAAACCTCTACCGAGTTAGGGTGGAGGGGTGAAGCCTGAAGCAGAAACCAGGATGAGAACCCCGCCCTAAGATTATCATCTCTTTGAGGATTTGGGTGGTTTTCTTCTGGCCATGTACTGGTAGGAGAAATGGGGTTGTGAGTGGTTCCCAAACCCCCAACTGAAGAAACACAAGGTCCTGCCTGCGTCTGCTTGGATTTGTCAAGTCCACAGTAATGAGGTTGCCAACCTGAGGTACAGGAAGTGCTTCAGGGTTTCAAACATCGAGGCTACTTTAGGGCTTCACAGTCCATGACCCTGGGGCGACACATCTAGGGCTTCACAGCCCATGACGCTAGCACTAAATAGACAACCCGAAATTGGCCTAGTGCTACACAGCCCAGCCTAGGGGTTCACCCATGACCCAGCAAGGCCCATTGTCCTAGGACTAGACAGCCCATTGTCCTAGGGCTACACAGCCCGGTTTAGGCTAAAGGGTTTAGTGTTTGAGGTTAGGTTTGAGGTTTAGGCCAAAATTAAATAGCCTAGGGCTATACAGCCCGGCCTAGGCCTTTACAGCCCCTTGTCCTAGGGCTTTACAGCCCATTGTCCTAGGCCTACACAGCCCGGTTTCGGGTTTAGGGTTTGAAGGGTTTAGTGTTTGAGGTTAGGTTTGAGGTTGAGGCCAAAATTAGCCTAGGACTATACAGCCCGGCCTAGGGCTTTACAGCCCATTGTCCTAGGGCTACACTGCCCGGTTTAGGGTTTAGGGTTTAAAGGGTTTAGTGTTTGAGGTTAGGTTTGGGGTTTAGGCCGAAATTAGCCTAGGGCTATACAGCCCGGCCTAGGGCTTTACAGCCCCCCTAAGGCTTTACAGCCCATTGTCCTGGGGCTACACCGCCCGGTTTAGTTCGGGTTTGAAGGGTTTAGTGTTTGAGGTCTAATTAGCCTGGGGCTCTACAGCCCGGCCTAGGGCTTCACAGACCATTGCCCTGGGGCTTTACAGCCCAGTGTCCTAGAGCTGCACAGCCCGGTCTAGGGTTTAGGGTTTAGGGTTTGGAGGCCTTGAGGTGGTTGGGCCTAATGATTTCTAGGGTTTGCTAAGTGTCAGGGCTTTTGGGGTGATTCTGTAGAGGTCCGGAGGTCTTGAGCGCTCTTCGGTTTTACAGCTTTGTAGTTCAGGCCACCACACAGAAGCAGGCCCTAATCGGCTCCATTCTCGTGGTAGTGAGTTCTGTCAGATGTGAAACATGCCGCCTGGGCCATGTCGCCTTACAAACATTGCATTCTGAATACCTTCTCTGCCATGACAGGGTGTTTGGCTAAAAGCTTTCCAGGCCATGTCACAGAAGATCCTGCCAGGAGTTGGGTGCCCCATGCTTTTTGCATCGCTATTTAATCTATTTGCCATCAGATCAATGAAAAGAATGCAGGGGATGAATCTTGCAATGTGGGGGAGGGGGAGACCCTCAACCCAACACCTAAACCCCAAACCCATTACCATTGGGGGCTTTGCCGGCCTCTGCCACTCTCTGCTGGATGCCGCTGGCAGATCTGACCTGCCCATGGGAGTTCATGAAAGGAAAGAAACAAGCTGGAACAATGCATCAGTGCATCGTTCTGGCACACAATGCTAGCCCGACGTTGACGCACTTTTCATCTTCTGCACTTTGCCATTCAGCGCCGGACATCAAGATATTCTGTCCAACATAAAAGGACAAACTTCACCTGTCTTGCGTGTATGTGTTGCCCATACTTGTTGTAGGAGTTGCCGCAGAGCTTCGTTGCCTGCCTCTGGCGTCTGAAACGATATGCTTTTCGTCACTGCATCCCCAGCTTGTGTGGTCCAAGTAATTTTCCAGCGATGATCCCATTCCTGACACGAGGAAGCAACTGCAACAACTATCTGTGCATTGCTGGCGGTTGCACAGACATGTATGTGCCAAAATGACCCTAAAGTAGACTACACTAAGCTCGGCACCTTCTCTTTTGATATCTTGTATCCGGGCCCTTCTGGAAGGTAAGTTTTTGCCATTCTCTGGCTCATGCCATCTGCCGGCCATTGTATGGCTTTCTTCCTTGTCGGACCAGCCGAAGAAGATGAAGACGCCGACATTGTTGCAGCTGCTTTCGCTGTTGAGGACCTGAGTACTTCTTTGCACTGAACCTGCCCTGACCATCTCATGCACAAACCCCACAGGTAACGGCCAGACTAAAGAATCTTGAAAACATTATGCTGGCAATGTTGGGTGAGTTGGGTGGTCGGTCTAACTGGGAGACAGTAGGAAACCTAATGCCCGTTGTCATAAGAACAAACTGCCCGATCCCATCCAGGACGCATGGCTGCCATCAGCTCGGCTTCTGCTGCTTCAACCCGTGCCTTAGCCGCAGCCCGCCTTGCTTTGCATCTTTCGATGTCCTGCTCCAGTTCAACGTCGTCCCAAGTCATGACCTCTTCATCATCTGCAGCCAGCAGCTTTTCCATGCGTTCCAGAGTGGCTTGGTCTGACACATCAGAAGCCTTCCAGGCATGAAACAATGTGAAGCCGACGTCTAATCTCTTCTCTGTCATCACTAACCACCCCTAGTACAAAACACAACCCTGGCCCCTCCAGCAGTCACCTTGAAAACACACTCAACCAACTAGTACCACTCAAAATCTTGGTGCCCCCAGTACTCAGAGCCTTCACAACAACTTCGAGCCCTAATAAAACCCTCTTGTGAACCACTCCTATTTTCTTTCCATGGTGAGGTTGTGACAGCAGTGGATATTACATGAGGTGGAAGTTGGTATTTATGATGAGGGTCCGGCCGTCACCCCCCCCCCCCCTCCCCACTTGCGGCGTGGTTTGGCTCACCTCCTCTCTACTCCATGGTCTGGCTGGGTGGTTAGGGTTATGTCTGTGGGTTTCAGGTGGAGGGTTTTGGGTTTACGGTTATGATTTATGATGCACCGGCGGAAGGATTGGATACGGGCGGGTTGGCTGGCGAACCCACAGCCGGTTTCATTTGTGGCCACCCAGGCCTGCCAACCACGCCGTGCTCTGTTGCGTGCAAGCAAGATTTCTCTCATCAATGCATCGTTCATGCCGTCCTTGAAAACTGAAGCTGCGATGGCTTGCAAAACGGTTACTTCTGTTGCTGGTGTCGGCAACGTGATTCCCTGCATCTTGCAAAACTTCTTCATGAACGGCACAGTCATGCTGGGGAGGCCGTGCCGGACACTGAATTTGAGCAGACCTGCCCCGCTGCCCTGCATCAACTGCAGGTGCACGGTTCGGTTGCGACTATCTGCTGGAAGTACCTTTTGCACACAATGGTGCACAATGCACAAATCAAACAAACCACCCAACCAAACAAGTTCAGCAGAATCTTCGTGGACTATTTCACACTTAGGTGTTCAGCAAATTGTGAAGCCATCCTAACTTAGCCACTGGGCTCACGTCCACGCAACGCCACTTGTCAGTTCTCAGGACTACATCAAACACCAAGGGCTTCTCTGGCAGGTCAGCCACATCCACATACCGCTCTTGTCCACGTGTGAAACTCCGGCACTTCACGGCCATGAAGCCATAGCGGCTGGAATCCAGAACGAGAATCTTCACACTGCCGTCGGTACAGTATGTTCCTGGAATCATCAACAGGCTCAGCCAACTGAACTGAAGTTTTTGCCAGTTGCCTCCAGTGGCAACCAATGCCAAGGTCGCCAACGCCGCTTCTTTGTTGGACTTTGCATGATGGTTGGGCCAATCGGGTGAATTCGCAGTCAGCTGAGCCAGCAAATCTTCACCCAGGCTGTGGGATTCCTTCCGCAGTTACAACGTCTTAACCTTTAAACTGTGGTACTCCAAGTCAGTACCTAGAAATACATCTAGCTACCCTCTGACACAAGATTCTCAAAGCCACGTGGCTGTGGCACAAAACAGTTCTTGGGCAACGAAGCTGAGCTCCCCGAGACAGCAGAGGTCTTGGGTTGGCCGTTGATGTTTGGCCGGTCAAAGTCGTCAAGCACCTTGCCACTCTGCCCCATAGCGTGCCAGAATGACCGTGCCTCCAGCTTGCCTGTTGGACAGTCTCTGCCAGCTTTACGGCCTTGACGAAAGAGATTTTCGATTAAAAGTGTTGAGCAATGGCCTGTAGCATAGGCCTCGATATCTGCACGCAGCCATTTTGGCACCTTCGCAAAATCATCCTCTAACAGGAAGATCAAATTTTCTCGCACAAATGTTTGGAGCGGCCACTCGCAGTCGGACAGGAACTGTGTGACGCCACGTGCGTCTGCACGTGTTTCCTTGCTATGATTCCTAATGGCTAAGACCTAAACTACCCATGTTTGTTCTTTGAAAAGTGTACTTAGACATCCTTGCTCTACAGGTTCACTTCTGTAAGGCACCGAGCATCATTTCTGTGCTTCTCCAGCTTTTCCACACTCTCCAGGACACATTTCAGACTACCCAAGGCAGCCGCTTGGCAGTCCTGGTCAGGGTTGAGAAGCTTGATGAAGCAGTGAGGCACCACCCAATACTTTGCTTGTGTGACGGCCACCGCACCAGACAAACCTTACTAGCCGCAACTGAAAAGAAGACAAGCTTCTTCACTCAGGAAGTCAATCATGTTCCAAAGTGTTTACCCCACCAAGCCATGGTTATCATAAAAAGTTGAATGAATTTGGGGGCTTCAGGTTCAGGATATCCTCGACAGCTACACGAGCCGTTAGCCTTTACAGCCAAGAACGTGTATCGAGTAGCCTGCTTTCTGCATCGAGGGTGCTGTAGCAGAAAATCCACAGCGCCTTCAAAGCACTGTTCGTTGTCTTCCGGACAGCTGAAGTCACTGGCTCTGATTGACTCGGTGTCGGCAGTTGAAGATACTCCACAAACTCCACCGAGACAAAGTTTGCCAATGCACCTGTAATCGTGGCCACCAAGCCATCACAGCAAAGTGACTGCATGAAATCCCGGGTGCCCCATTTCCTTGGGTTGTCCCAGACTGCCCATCTTACTGGCCCGGGACAGATGTCTGCCACCACTTGTTCTTTAGAGAAGGAAAACGGTTGTAAAGAAACATGGTAAACAAAAGATCAATGGCAAGCTTCGTCTGCACCATGCTCATTCCTTTTTTGCTGTATTTCTCCAGTGGCCGCTCAATAAACTCCATGCCATCCATTTCCAGAAATGTCTGTTCCCGACAAAGAACCTAACATGTTACAAGCCGGGCTCTGCTATGATGACATAACCTCATCACCTTAGGGGACAAGTCTACTGCAGCGGGCTTTCATGTTCGGGTGTTTGTGGTGAAAGTCCTTAATGACGAAGGTTTCGTGGGGTTAAAGGGTTCGAGCCTCATGAGATGAGCCAGGCCACCGAGCAAACATATCGCAACTTGGCGCCCAGCTTTGCCTGACGCTTCTGCTGCTCTTGACGTGAGGCCTGCAGGGTCTGGCCTCTGCGGGCTATGTCCCTGTCCGGCACAGCCTCCTGGCTGTCTTGACCATCCTCCTCTTCACTGTCCGCCACCTCGACGACTCCTGCATCAGCGAACAAAGGTGTTTCATCCCAGTTGGACCACCATTTTTTCTGGAAGCCCCAGTACCTCGGGCTTTCGAATTCAGAAATGCAGTGGCTGAAGCTGGTTCAAGCAAGTGTGGTCTAAATGTAATTTCACAGTTCAGGCACAGTAGTGTCATCAACAGCACTGATCGCAGCCGCTTCTGCTGCCGCGAAAGCTCTTCCAATGAGAACCACCGGCTTTTTTTCTGAGCAATGCCCAAGCCAGCTGAAAGCATGAGTTCAGAAGCGGTTTTCCAAATTTTGGCCATGTGCTCCTCAGTGCCTTGGGGCACTTCACCCAGATC